>JAVIAB010000041.1:28519232-28810654 GCA_032433765.1 Megaustenia siamemsis
CCCTAGAGTTGCGCATAAAAATCGAGCCCCTGACGAGTTTCTCTATTCGGAGCTGTGGTTTATCTGAGGCTAATGAGTTGTCTGCCTAGGACGAGTTCGATGTAAAGATAACTTATACCAGGATACGATTTGAGAGACAGGAAATGTTAGAAAGGGTTGGAGAGCTCTTATTGCTGGCCTGTGAGCGGAGGGCGAGAAAGCAACATTTTAATGAGCTTATTTTTGTAATAACAAATGGTTATGGTAGGCCGCGGTATCACGAATTAAAATCCATAATTGCTCAACCGCCCGTGCCAGTGGAATCATCTGAATTACTATGTCATCTCCCAAACAAAGAAAGGTAGCTGTAGTCCCCATCATAGCAGTCTCAGCACACACCAAAAGACATAAGGCGAACCACACAGAAAGTGAACACAGCCGTCTGTTCCCATGTCATACGATATTATCATTCATCGTATACAATCGGAATATCGAAACATGATTAAAACCGGATGAAAACACACAGCTCACAGTGTGCACAGAGCCTTAACTCAGTAGCTCCTGCAACCAACCGGACTTGGAATATGGAGGAAACTGCAACAAGGGATTCACTTTTCTTCATAGCCTCCGGGTATTCAGTACATAGAGCTCTGACTCCTTTCTAACCTTTATAGTACACAGCTGATTCTGTGTTAGATGTGCTGTGATGCACACTGAGTCCCGAGTCTTGTGTAGATGTGCTGTGATGCCACTGAGTCCTGAGTCTTGTGTAGATGTGCTGTGATGCCACTGAGTCCCGAGTCTTGTGTAGATGTGCTGTGATGCCACTGAGTCCTGAGTCTTGTGTAGATGTGCTGTGATGCCACTGAGTCCCGAGTCTTGTGTAGATGTGCTGTGATGCCACTGAGTCCTGAGTCTTGTGTAGATGTGCTTGTGATGCCACAGAGTCCTGAGTCTTGTGTAGATGTGCTGTGATGCCACAATGACCATTCCGAGTCTGATGCCACAGAGTCCTGAGTCTTGTGTAGATGTGCTGTGATGCCACTGAGTCCTGAGTTCTGTGTAGATGTGCTGTGATGCCACTGAGTCCTGAGTCTTGTGTAGATGTGCTGTGATGCCACTGAGTCCTGAGTCTTGTGTAGATGTGCTGTGATGCCACTGAGTCCTGAGTCTTGTGTAGAATGTGCTGTGATGCCACAATGACCTATTCCGAGTCTGATGCCACAGAGTCCTGAGTCTTGTGTAGATGTGCTGTGATGCCACTGAGTCCTGAGTCTTGTGTAGATGTGCTGTGATGCCACTGAGTCCCGAGTCTTGTGTAGATGTGCTGTGATGCCACTGAGTCCTGAGTCTTGTGTAGATGTGCTGTGATGCCACTGAGTCCCGAGTCTTGTGTAGATGTGCTGTGATGCCACTGAGTCCTGAGTCTTGTGTAGATGTGCTGTGATGCCACTGAGTCCTGAGTCTTGTGTAGATGTGCTGTGATGCCACTGAGTCCGAGTCTTGTGTAGAATGTGCTGTGATGCCACTGAGTCCTGAGTCTTGTGTAGATGTGCTGTGATGCCACTGAGTCCTGAGTCTTGTGTAGATGTGCTGTGATGCCACATGACCTATTCCGAGTCTGATGCCACTGAGTCCTGAGTCTTGTGTAATGTGCTGTGATGCCACAGAGTCCTGAGTCTTGTGTAGATGTGCTGTGATGCCACAGAGTCCTGTCTGTTGTAGATGTGCTGTGATGCCACTGAGTCCTGAGTCCTTGTGTAGATGTGCTGAGATGCCAATTTTCTCTAGACAGAGATTGAGGATTGTTCCAATTCTCTCTAGACAGGGATTGAGAATTGCTCCAATTCTCTCTAGACAGGGATTGAGAATTGCTCCAATTCTCTCTAGACAGGGATTGAGAATTGTTCCAATTCTCTCTAGACAGGGATTGAGATTGTTCCAATTCTCTCTAGACAGGGATTGAGAATTGCTCCAATTCTCTCTAGACAGAGATTGAGAATTGCTCCAATTCTCTCTATACAGATCAACAGAGTGAGAATTGTTCCAATGCTCTCTAGACAGATCAACAGAGAGTGAGAATTGTTCCAATGCTCTCTAGACAGATCAACAGAGAGTGAGAATTGTTACAATGCTTTCTAGACAGAGAGTGAGAATTGTTCCAATGCTCTCGACAGATCAACAGAGAGTGAGAATTGTTCCAATGCTCTCTAGACAGAGATTGAGAATTGCTCCAATTCTCTCTATACAGATCAACAGAGAGTGAGAATTGTTCCAATGCTCTCTAGACAGATCAACAGAGAGTGAGAATTGTTCCAATGCTCTCTAGACAGATCAACAGAGAGTGAGAATTGTTCCAATGCTCTCTAGACAGATCAACAGAGAGTGAGAATTGTTCCAATGCTCTCTAGACAGAGAGTGAGAATTGTTCCAATGCTCTCTAGACAGAGAGTGAGAATTGTTCCAATGCTCTCTAGACAGATCAACAGAGAGTGAGAATTGTTCCAATGCTCTCTAGACAGAGAGTGAGAATTGTTCCAATGCTCTCTAGAGAGAGAGTGAGAATTGTTCCAATGCTCTCTAGACAGATCAACAGAGAGTGAGAATTGTTCGAATGGTTTCTAGACAGAGTGAGAATTGTTACAATGCATTCTTGACAGAGAGTGAGAATTGTTCCAATGCTCTTTAGACAGATTAACAGAGAGTGAGAATTGTTCCAATGCTCTCTAGACAGATCAACAGAGAGTGAGAATTGTTCCAATGCTCTCTAGACAGATTAACAGAGAGTGAGAATTGTTCCAATGCTCTTTAGACAGATTAACAGAGAGTGAGAATTGTTCCAATGCTCTCTAGACAGATCAACAGAGAGTGAGAATTGTTCCAATGCTCTCTAGACAGAGAGTGAGAATTGCTCCAATGCTCTCTAGACAGAGAGTGAGAATTGTTCCAATGCTCTCTAGACAGATCAACAGAGAGTGAGAATTGTTCCAATGCTCTCTAGACAGAGAGTGAGAATTGTTCCAATGCTATCTAGACAGTGAGTGAGAATTGTTCCAATGCTCTCTAGACAGAGTGAGAATTGTTCCAATGCTCTCTAGACAGATCAACAGAGAGTGAGAATTGTTCCAATGCTCTCTAGACAGAGAGTGAGATTTGTTCCAATGCTCTCCAGACAGATTAACAGAGAGTGAGAATTGTTCCAATGCTCTCTAGATAGAGAGTGAGAATTGTTCCAATGCTCTCTAGACAGATCAACAAAGAGTGAGAATGGTTCCAATGCTCTCTATACAGAGAGTGAGAATTGTTCCAATGCTCTCTAGACAGATCAACAGAGAGTGAGAATTGTTCCAATGCTCTCTAGACAGAGAGTGAGAATTGTTCCAATGCTCTCTAGACAGATCAACAGAGAGTGAGAATTGTTCCAATGCTCTCTAGACAGATCAACAGAGAGTGAGAATTGTTCCAATGCTCTCTAGACAGAGAGTGAGAATTGCTCCAATGCTCTCTAGACAGAGAGTGAGAATTGTTCCAATGCTCTCTAGACAGATCAACAGAGAGTGAGAATTGTTCCAATGCTCTCTAGACAGATCAACAGAGAGTGAGAATTGTTCCAATGCTCTCTAGACAGAGAGTGAGAATTGCTCCAATGCTCTCTAGACAGAGAGTGAGAATTGTTCCAATGCTCTCTAGACAGATCAACAGAGAGTGAGAATTGTTCCAATGCTCTCTAGACAGAGAGTGAGAATTGTTCCAATGCTATCTAGACAGAGAGTGAGAATTGTTCCAATGCTCTCTAGACAGAGTGAGAATTGTTCCAATGCTCTCTAGACAGATCAACAGAGAGTGAGAATTGTTCCAATGCTCTCTAGACAGAGAGAGAATTGTTCCAATGCTCTCTAAACAGAGAGAGAATTGTTCCAATGCTCTCTAGACAGAGAGTGAGAATTGTTCCAATGCTCTCTAGATAGAGAGTGAGAATTGTTCCAATGCTCTCTAGACAGATCAACAAAGAGTGAGAATGGTTCCAATGCTCTCTATACAGAGAGTGAGAATTGTTCCAATGCTCTCTAGACAGATCAACAGAGAGTGAGAATTGTTCCAATGCTCTCTAGACAGAGAGTGAGAATTGTTCCAATGCTCTCTAGACAGATCAACAGAGAGTGAGAATTGTTCCAATGCTCTCTAGACAGATCAACAGAGAGTGAGAATTGTTCCAATGCTCTCTAGACAGAGAGTGAGAATTGCTCCAATGCTCTCTAGACAGAGAGTGAGAATTGTTCCAATGCTCTCTAGACAGATCAACAGAGAGTGAGAATTGTTCCAATGCTCTCTAGACAGATCAACAGAGAGTGAGAATTGTTCCAATGCTCTCTAGACAGAGAGTGAGAATTGCTCCAATGCTCTCTAGACAGAGAGTGAGAATTGTTCCAATGCTCTCTAGACAGATCAACAGAGAGTGAGAATTGTTCCAATGCTCTCTAGACAGAGAGTGAGAATTGTTCCAATGCTATCTAGACAGAGAGTGAGAATTGTTCCAATGCTCTCTAGACAGAGTGAGAATTGTTCCAATGCTCTCTAGACAGATCAACAGAGAGTGAGAATTGTTCCAATGCTCTCTAGACAGAGAGAGAATTGTTCCAATGCTCTCTAAACAGAGAGAGAATTGTTCCAATGCTCTCTAGACAGAGAGTGAGAATTGTTCCAATGCTCTCTAGACAGAGAGTGAGAATTGTTCCAATGCTCTCTAGACAGATCAACAGAGAGTGAGAATTGTTCCAATGCTCTCTAGACAGATCAACAGAGAGTGAGAATTGTTCCAATGCTCTCTAGACAGATCAACAGAGAGTGAGAATTGTTCCAATGCTCTCTAGACAGAGAGTGAGAATTGTTCCAATGCTCTCTAGACAGAGAGTGAGAATTGTTCCAATGCTCTCTAGACAGATCAACAGAGAGTGAGAATTGTTCCAATGCTCTCTAGACAGAGAGTGAGAATTGTTCCAATGCTCTCTAGACAGAGAGTGAGAATTGTTCCAATGCTCTCTAGACAGATCAACAGAGAGTGAGAATTGTTCGAATGGTTTCTAGACAGAGTGAGAATTGTTACAATGTATTCTTGACAGAGAGTGAGAATTGTTCCAATGCTCTTTAGACAGATTAACAGAGAGTGAGAATTGTTCCAATGCTCTCTAGACAGATCAACAGAGAGTGAGAATTGTTCGAATGCTCTCTAGACAGATTAACAGAGAGTGAGAATTGTTCCAATGCTCTCTAGACAGATTCAGACAGAGAGTGAGAATTGTTCCAATGCTCTCTAGATAGAGAGTGAGAATTGTTCCAATGCTCTCTAGACAGATCAACAGAGAGTGAGAATGGTTCCAATGCTCTCTAGACAGAGAGTGAGAATTGTTCCAATGCTCTCTAGACAGATCAACAGAGAGTGAGAATTGTTCCAATGCTCTCTAGACAGAGAGTGAGAATTGTTCCAATGCTCTCTAGACAGATCAACAGAGAGTGAGAATTGTTCCAATGCTCTCTAGACAGATCAACAGAGAGTGAGAATTGTTCCAATGCTCTCTAGACAGAGAGTGAGAATTGCTCCAATGCTCTCTAGACAGAGAGTGAGAATTGTTCCAATGCTCTCTAGACAGATCAACAGAGAGTGAGAATTGTTCCAATGCTCTCTAGACAGATCAACAGAGAGTGAGAATTGTTCCAATGCTCTCTAGACAGAGAGTGAGAATTGCTCCAATGCTCTCTAGACAGAGAGTGAGAATTGTTCCAATGCTCTCTAGACAGATCAACAGAGAGTGAGAATTGTTCCAATGCTCTCTAGACAGAGAGTGAGAATTGTTCCAATGCTATCTAGACAGTGAGTGAGAATTGTTCCAATGCTCTCTAGACAGAGTGAGAATTGTTCCAATGCTCTCTAGACAGATCAACAGAGAGTGAGAATTGTTCCAATGCTCTCTAGACAGAGAGTGAGATTTGTTCCAATGCTCTCCAGACAGATTAACAGAGAGTGAGAATTGTTCCAATGCTCTCTAAACAGAGAGAGAATTGTTCCAATGCTCTCTAAACAGAGAGAGAATTGTTCCAATGCGCTCTAGACAGAGTGAGAATTGCTCCAATGCTTTCTTTCCGGATGTATTTTTCTTTACAAACTAAAGCCGATTCACCCTCCCTCACAACCCCCTTTCCACCCACAAATCTCTCCTTTCCCCCCCCCCCCCCCCCCCCCCCCCCCAAGCATGTACCGGAATTCGTGTGCCCTAGAGTTGCGCATAAAAATCGAGCCCCCTGACGAGTTCTCTATTCGGAGCTGTGGTTTATCTGAGGCTAATGAGTTGTCTGCCTAGGACGAGTTCGATGTAAAGATAACTTATATCAGGATACGATTTGAAGAGACAGGAAATGTTAGAAAGGGTTGGAGAGCTCTTATTGCTGGCCTGTGAGCGGAGGGCGAGAAAGCAACATTTTAAATGAAGCTTATTTTTGTAATAACAAATGGTTATGGTAGGCCGCGGTATCACGAATTAAAATCCATAATTGCTCAACCGCCCGTGCCAGTGGAATCATCTGAATTACTATGTCATCTCCCAAACAAAGAAAGGTAGCTGTAGTCCCCATCATAGCAGTCTCAGCACACACCAAAAGACATAAGGCGAAACCACACAGAAAGTGAACACAGCCGTCTGTTCCATGTCATACGATATTATCATTCATCGTATACAATCGGAATATCGAAACATGATTAAAACGGATGAAACACACAGCTCACAGTGTGCACAGAGCACTTAACTCAGTAGCTCCTGCAACAAACCGGACTTGGAATATGAGGAAACTGCAACAAGGAATTCACTTTTCTTACATAGCCTCCGGGTATTCAGTACATAGAGCTCTGACTCCTTTCTAACCTTATAGTACACAGCTGATAGCTTTCATCACAGAGTGGA
The DNA here is from genome assembly GCA_032433765.1 of Megaustenia siamemsis. Taxonomy (NCBI): domain Eukaryota; kingdom Metazoa; phylum Mollusca; class Gastropoda; order Stylommatophora; family Ariophantidae; genus Megaustenia; species Megaustenia siamemsis. The sequence continues at coordinate 28,526,165 of JAVIAB010000041.1, forward strand.
ATTGTAGTTCTAAGCTTATAGTACACAGCTGATTGCTTTCATCACAGAGTGGAATTGTAGTTCTAAGCTTATAGTACACAGCTGATAGCTTTCATCACAGAGTGGCATTGTAGTTCTAAGCTTATAGTACACAGCTGATTGCTTTCATCACAGAGTGGAATTGTAGTTCTAAGCTTATAGTACACAGCTGATTGCTTTCATCACAGAGTGGAATTGTAGTTCTAAGCTTATAGTACACAGCTGATTGCTTTCATCACAGAGTGGAATTGTAGTTCTAAGCTTATAGTACACAGCTGATAGCTTTCATCACAGAGTGGAATTGTAGTTCTAAGCTTATAGTACACAGCTGATTGCTTTCATCACAGAGTGGAATTGTAGTTCTAAGCTTATAGTACACAGCTGATAGCTTTCATCACAAAGTGGAATTGTAGTTCTAAGCTTATAGTACACAGCTGATAGCTTTCATCACAGAGTGGAATTGTAGTTCTAACGCTTGCATTATTGATCGATGAATATGGCCTAGTACACTCCACTCACTCTTAAAATTGATATATTATGGGAGTGGTTTTATTTTGAGACACACCAAACGTACTTCTTCTTGATCACCCATCGCTATGCATTTAGACCAGCTTGGGTCATGAACAGGATGTTTTAGGTCATCACTGGTTACCCATAACTTGTTGTGTATGGTTGTTTTTGTCTTCCATATTTGTGTTTTTAAAGGTGTTTAGAGTGCTGCATTCCTGTAGTTAAATGGCGAGTTTTAATCAAATATCTTTAAAAGAATTGAAAACTGCTAGAATAGAAATTAAGATAAAGAGGAGTATCTTGGTCTACGCCCTATGGGCCGGCTACGGCTCGAAAGGTCAATAGGTAGGCAGTCTTGTAGTGTATGCTCTGAAGTTTATTTGGCTGCTCCGAAGTCATACTCTCCAATGCCACAGAGTCCCGAGTCTTGTGTAGATGTGCTGTGATGCCACAGAGTCCTGGGTCTTGTGTAGATGTGCTGTGATGCCACAATGACCTATTCCGAGTCTGATGCCACAGAGTCCTGAGTCTTGTGTAGATGTGCTGTGATGCCACTGAGTCCTGAGTCTTGTGTAGATGTGCTGTGATGCCACTGAGTCCTGAGTCTTGTGTAGATGTGCTGTGATGCCACTGAGTCCCGAGTCTTGTGTAGATGTGCTGTGATGCCACAATGACCTATTCCGAGTCTGATGCCACAGAGTCCTGAGTCTTGTGTAGATGTGCTGTGATGCCACTGAGTCCCGAGTCTTGTGTAGATGTGCTGTGATGCCACTGAGTCCCGAGTCTTGTGTAGATGTGCTGTGATGCCACTGAGTCCCGAGTCTTGTGTAGATGTGCTGTGATGCCACTGAGTCCTGAGTCTTGTGTAGATGTGCTGTGATGCCACTGAGTCCCGAGTCTTGTGTAGATGTGCTGTGATGCCACTGAGTCCCGAGTCTTGTGTAGATGTGCTGTGATGCCACTGAGTCCTGAGTCTTGTGTAGATGTGCTGTGATGCCACAGAGTCCTGAGTCTTGTGTAGATGTGCTGTGATGCCACAATGACCTATTCCGAGTCTGATGCCACAGAGTCCTGAGTCTTGTGTAGATGTGCTGTGATGCCACTGAGTCCTGAGTCTTGTGTAGATGTGCTGTGATACCACTGAGTCCTGAGTCTTGTGTAGATGTGCTGTGATGCCACTGAGTCCCGAGTCTTGTGTAGATGTGCTGTGATGCCACTGAGTCCTGAGTCTTGTGTAGATGTGCTGTGATGCCACTGAGTCCTGAGTCTTGTGTAGATGTGCTGTGATGCCACAATGACCTATTCCGAGTCTGATGCCACAGAGTCCTGAGTCTTGTGTAGATGTGCTGTGATGCCACTGAGTCCTGAGTCTTGTGTAGATGTGCTGTGATGCCACTGAGTCCCGAGTCTTGTGTAGATGTGCTGTGATGCCACTGAGTCCTGAGTCTTGTGTAGATGTGCTGTGATGCCACTGAGTCCCGAGTCTTGTGTAGATGTGCTGTGATGCCACTGAGTCCTGAGTCTTGTGTAGATGTGCTGTGATGCCACTGAGTCCTGAGTCTTGTGTAGATGTGCTGTGATGCCACTGAGTCCCGAGTCTTGTGTAGATGTGCTGTGATGCCACTGAGTCCTGAGTCTTGTGTAGATGTGCTGTGATGCCACTGAGTCCTGAGTCTTGTGTAGATGTGCTGTGATGCCACAATGACCTATTCCGAGTCTGATGCCACTGAGTCCTGAGTCTTGTGTAGATGTGCTGTGATGCCACAGAGTCCTGAGTCTTGTGTAGATGTGCTGTGATGCCACAGAGTCCTGAGTCTTGTGTAGATGTGCTGTGATGCCACTGAGTCCTGAGTCTTGTGTAGATGTGCTGTGATGCCACAGAGTCCTGAGTCTTGTGTAGATGTGCTGTGATGCCACAGAGTCCTGAGTCTTGTGTAGATGTGCTGTGATGCCACAGAGTCCCGAGTCTTGTGTAGATGTGCTGTGATGCCACAGAGTCCTGAGTCTTGTGTAGATGTGCTGTGATGCCACAGAGTCCCGAGTCTTGTGTAGATGTGCTGTGATGCCACAGAGTCCTGAGTCTTGTGTAGATGTGCTGTGATGCCACAGAGTCCTGAGTCTTGTGTAGATGTGCTGTGATGCCACAGAGTCCTGAGTCTTGTGTAGATGTGCTGTGATGCCACAGAGTCCTGAGTCTTGTGTAGATGTGCTGTGATGCCACAGAGTCCTGAGTCTTGTGTAGATGTGCTGTGATGCCACAGAGTCCCGAGTCTTGTGTAGATGTGCTGTGATGCCACAATGGCCTATTCCGAGTCTGAATATCTTGCTCTACTCATGTCTGCTAACTTTCTTTAGGTTCTCATGTTCCGGCTCATATTTTCCATACAACTCCCTCCGTTCCGTTTCCCTAGCTTGCTTCAAGATTTTCATTTATTTGAAACTCTGGGGTTGCTTGGACTGTTGAAGGCTTCTACCAGCTTTTGCAGTCTCATCAGATTTCTCAACAAAACGTGCGACTTTTTGCTAAACTCACAGTGTATGTAAAAAAAAAAAAATAAAAAAAAAAAATAATAATAATTAAAGTACCCCCGTCACGCCAAGTGGCGTATAGGGAATATGATGTTAGTGACCATACATTTTACAGACCTTCAGCACATGATTTTTTTTGGATAATATGGTCGGTATGCTTTACTTTTCCAGAAAAAAAATCCGGTACCCATTAAAGGCTGGGTCACAGTGGATGTAGGAAGGATATTTTATTCATGAATGCTTGTAAGAAACAACAATCTACGACTGGCAAAGAGTTTCCGGGCTGGAATAGTTAATGTTTAAACCCTATATATTTTTGTTATATTTTAGGATACAGCTTCTTTGGATGTGTATTAGAGGAAGTTTGTGTATTTTATCTTCGTGGGAGTTTACACAGACGTGTAAATCAACTCAAGTCAAGGTCAAGTACGAGACTTGAACCGGCGTCTTAGCACGCCAGTTTTCACCCATATGTGCTTGGCCGCCTATCCAGAAATGTTCGGAGACTTTTGGATAGTGTCGCTTCAGGCATTGAAACTGACGATGCGAGACGGCATTCATCACCTTTCCAGAGTACTACCCTGGTACTGGGAGCCAGCGGAGATTTTCTGCCAGCGCTTGAGTCGACAGCGGTGGTATTTTTTTTTCCAACCACGAGTACAACTCACACTTCTCCCAGCGGGAATCGAACACGGGTTGTCCGAACGTCAGTAGCCCAGTAGAGTGGTTTTCCCAACTAGGCTGTCGATACCCCAAACAACTGAAGTATCTGAAATAAATAACTGTGTTGAACGCACTTAATGAATTTAAATATTTGGGAACTTTGTTAACCTCAGACGGAAGATGTACAAAAGAGGTGAGACGCAGAATGGCTCAGGCAAAAGCAGCTTTCCAGAAAATGAGGAAGATACTATGCAATCCATTTTTGACAATAGAAACAAGAAAAAAAGTCCTTAGTTATGTAGAGCCAGTCTTAACATATGGATGTGAATCACGGACAATAGGACAACAGACAAGAAAATCTCTGGAGTCTGTAGAAATGTGGTTTTACAGAAGAGTAATGAAAATTTTCTGAAAGAAGCCAAAGCAAAAAGAGAACTAATTACCAATATTAGGAAGAAACAATCATCATTTTTTGGCCATGTAATGAGAAGAGAACAACTGGAATATATTGTAACAACTGGGAAAATTGAGGGATGAAGAGGTAGAGGGAAGCTAAAAGAGAAAATACCAGACAGCTTAAGAGAATGGCTTGGCAGAAGGTCAACAACAGAAATGATAAATAACTGTCGAGATCGAGGGTTGTGGAGAGACATAATCACCTACGCCAGTTGACCCGGTACTTGATGATGATGATGTAGCACGCACACGCACTTCCTTTATGGGGCGTGCTTTTGTACAAATGCTGGACTGGTCGAGCTTTGATGAATAGAACCTCACTTAATAATCATCTTCATCATGTGCCATACCGGTTGGCGTAGGCGGTCATGTCCTTCCACAATCTTCTATCTACGGTCCTTTGTATCAGTTCTGTTGTTGACTGTTTTCCATGCCATGACACCAAGCTATCCAGTATTTTCTCTCTTTGTCGTCCGGGAATAATAATAATAATAATAACAATAATAATAATGATAATAATAATAATAATAATAATAATAATAATAATGTACTCTGAAGGACAGAAGAAATTGCTTCACCGGTGTCCCTTTTTGATGATCGAGTATTGTCTCCTATAGTATAGCAAAGTTATCCTGTCATTACCTCGGCATGGCGTCAGGGCGGATGGGACGCGGGAGAGGTCGTCACCACATCCGGCTCATGCCAGGCACAGTTGTTTGTCATTGATACTTTAGTTGCTTGTCTCTTGTGCGATTTCCCGGAGAGTCAAATACACATGCTTCTTCTATATATACATTCCGAGTTGATTAGAGGAGAGTAAAATACACATGCTTCTTCTATATATACATTCCGAGTTGATTAGAGGAGAGTCAAATACACATGCTTCTTTTATACATACATTCCGAGTTGATTAGAGGAGAGTAAAATACACATGCTTCTTCTATATATACATTCCGAGTTGATTAGAGGAGAGTAAAATACACATGCTTCTTCTATATATACATTCTGAGTGATTAGAGGAGATTAAAATACACATGCTTCTTCTATATATACATTCTGAGTGATTAGAGGAGATTAAAATACACATGCTTCTTCTATATATACATTCCGAGTTGATTAGAGGAGATTAAAATACACATGCTTCTTCTATACATACATTCCGAGTTGATTAGAGGAAGGTCTTTCTCAAAAATAAACAAAATATTTTGCGGTTAAAAATAGAATGTAGCATCTCCCGAGGCTCTAAACATGTTCAATCTTTAATGTATTGTTGTCGCAAGTGTTAACTACTAAAATATCTGACACACACACACACATACATATTTACTTCAGCTAGTTATATAATGTGTTATGTTTGACGTCACAATTGAAACTACTGCCATATCATGTCAGTGGTACGAATGAGAGCAGCAGCGAGGCCCGGCTTGAAACGTCAGTTATTCATGGGCGGAAAAAAAATATGAGTACCTCCGAAGATGGAGTTATCTGCCTGTGCGGCGAGTGCCCCAGTGCACACGGCTGCCGGGGGGACAAAAACTAATTAACACGCAAAATTCGGTTCCTGGTCTCTAGGGACTTCGTCAGTGGTAAAAGATGGCGAACGCAAAAACAAAACAAACAAAACAGATTTACAAATATATGACTTTAGCTAAAACAAATATTAGTGGCGTTCCAAACTGAAACCACGTCCATAAAATATCGGTTTCTAAAATGAGTGGAATGTATCAGAGTTTGGACGTCTCTTAACCATACCATCTCTCTCTTTCTCTCTCTCAATATATATATATATATATATATATATATATATATATATATATAGTAAAGTACCCCCGTCACGCCAAGTGGCATATAGGGAATATGGTGTTAGTGACCATACATTTTACAGACCTTCGGCACATAATTGTTGGGGTAATGCGGTCGTTATTACGCCCGTGCCGCTTTACTTTCCCAGAAAAAAATCCGGTACCCATTAAAGGCTGGGTGAATCGGAAACCGTCGGTTGAGATCGAACCCTACCTCTCGCCCTTTGTAGTCCAGTTCACTAACCACTGAACTATCGCGGCTCCCGTATATATATATATGGCCATTTCCCCTCACTGTAAGTTTCACAGCAGCTTCGCATTGTACTGCAATCATGTGCATTTCGTTGTCTTGACTCTACACACTAAAACCCTGCAACACTTCCACGTTATATCTAAAATACCACTTTAGATTAAGCCAAACTGTCGTGCTGAAGGAAAACAAGCGTAACAGAGCTGAGGGCAACTACAGTGCAGCTGCACTATAACTCCAACGAGTAATGATTCGGTGCATATGCACTTTTCGTACTGCAGTGGACAATGATATGTAGGGCAAAGAGCCATAGATTTTAGAAGTAGTGATTTCTGCAATATGTGCCATTTTGACATGCAAGGTTTCTGTTTTTGAGATTATGGTTCTACCCTATGTGCCGTCTTCGGCTCGAAAGGACAGTGGATGGATAGATAAGATAGATGGATAGATAAGATAGATGGATAGATAAAATAGATGGATAGATAAAATAGATGGATAGATAAGATAAATGGATAGATAAAATAGATGGATAGATAAGATAGATGGATAGATAAGATAGATGGATAGATAAAATAGATGGATAGATAAGATAGATGGATAGATAAAATAGATGGATAGATAAGATAAAAAAAAGTAAAAGTAAAGTAGCCCCGTCACGCCAAGTGGCGTATAGGGAATATGGTGTTAGTGACCATATATTTTACAGACCTTCAGCACATGATTTATGGGGTAATGTGGTCAGTATTACGCCCGTGCTGATTTACTTTCCCAGAAAAAAAACCGGTACCCATTTAAGGCTGGGTGAACCCGGAAGCCGTCGGTTGGGATCGAACCCTACCCCTTGTCCGTGGTAGTCCAGTTCACTAACCACTGAGCTATCGCGGCTCCCATAGATAAGATAGATGGATAGTGGGCAAGGACACGAACATAGAAATAAACTCACCAGAGAAGGAAGTTAAACCAGCGCAAGGACATCAATATAATCAACTATCTAGTGTGCCCGTCATCCAAAAGAAATACTTTCCCAAAGTGGAAACAAGACTAGTCTTCTTCTTGTTCCGTCTTCTTCCTCTTTTCTTCTTCTTTATTCCTCCTTCTTCTTAGCTTCTTCTTTCCCTCTTCTTCCTTTTTCTTCCTTCGTCCTCCTTTCCTTCTTTTTCTTCCTCCTCCATCTTCTTCTTCTTCTTCCTCTTTCTTCCTCCTCCCCCTTCTTCTTCCTAATCCTCTTTCTTCCTTCTTCTTCCTAATCCTCTTCTAAGCATTCACCCAAGTGGACACTGATACGCTGTGTCGTTAGTTTACGACAAATCTGGGATATCTGCGACTTTCGACTTCGACATCCGTTTTCATCGTGGGTAGATTTAAATAACAAACTCGTCCTGACAGGAGCCTTTATAGGCCTCCACTTTTTTATTGTTACATTTGTACTGCCAAAGATTAACGGGCTCAAGTAGACACCGTGCTTCATGTTTTATTGTCGTTATCCGATAGGGCTAGACATCAAATGTCACTACTTATAGACCAGTGGGAAGGTAAAGCTTCGACCACGCCCGTGAAAATCCCCACCCAGAATGTGGGTATTGGAAGTACAGACCTTCCTGACTAGTGGCCATCGTCAAACCTTTAGGCCAAACAAGTCTGTTCTATAAGGATGGGAGGTACCAATTGTCCAGGATAGATAAAGCTATCATACTCCACCTCAACTCTGGCCAGAGATAAAGCTATGATACTCCACCTCAACTCTGGCCAGAGATAAAGCTATCATACCCCCACCTCAACTCTGCCCAGAGATAAAGCTATCATACCCCCACCTCAACTCTGCCCAGAGATAAAGCTATCATACCCCCACCTCAACTCTGCCCAGAGATAAAGCTATCATACCCCACCTCAACTCTGCCCAGAGATAAAGCTATCATACTCCCACCTCAACTCTGGCCAGAGATAAAGCTATCATTCTCCACCTAAACTCTGGCCAGAGATAAAGCTATCATACCACACCTGAACTCTGGCCAGAGATAAAGCTTGGCCAGAGATAAAGCTGTCATACTCCACTTCAACTCTGGCCAGAGATAAAGCTATCATACCACACCTCAACTCTGCCCAGAGATAAAGCTATCATACTCCACCTCAACTCTGACCAGAGATAAAGCTATCATACTCCACCTCAACTCTGACCAGAGATAAAGCTATCATACTCCACCTCCACTCTGCCCAGAGATAAAGCTATCATACTCCACCTCAACTCTACCCAGAGATAATGCTATCATACTCCACCTCAACTCTGCCCAGAGATAAAGCTGTCATACTCCACCTCAACTCTACCCAGAGATAAAGCTATCATACTCCACCTCAACTCTGTCCAGAGATAAAGCTATCATACTCCACCTCAACTCTACCCAGAGATAAAGCTATCATACTCCACCTCAACTCTGTCCAGAGATAAAGCTATCATACTCCACCTCAACTCTACCCAGAGATAATGCTATCATACTCCACCTCAACTCTACCCAGAGATAAAGCTATCATACTCCACCTCAACTCTACCCAGAGATAAAGCTATCATACTCTACCTCAACTCTACCCAAAGATGATGCTATCATACTCCACCTCAACTCTACCCAGAGATAAAGCTATCATACTCCACCTCAACTCTACCCAGAGATAAAGCTATCATACTCCACCTCAACTCTACCCAGAGATAAAGCTATCATACTCCACCTCAACTCTACCCAGAGATAAAGCTATCATACTCCACCTCAACTCTACCCAGAGATAATGCTATCATATTCCACCTCAACTATGCCCAGAAATAAAGCTATCATACACCGCCCCGGCACTGGCACATCAAGACCCAGCTGTACTATATAGATGGTAAAAAAAAAGTAAAGAGCCCCTGTCACGCCAAGTGGCGTATAGGGAATATGGTGTTAGTGACCATAAATTTTACACACCTTTGGCACATGATTTTTGGGGTAATGTGGTCGGTATTACGCCCGTGCCGCTTTACTTTCCCAGAAAACAATTATGGTACCCATTAAAGGCTGGATAAACCGGAAGCCGTAAGTTGGGATCGAACCCTACCTCTTATCCTTTGTAGTCCAGTTCACTAACCACTGTGCTATCGCGGCTCCCTACTAAATAGATGGTAGCACCGGCTAATGCCACCGCCTCCTAACTATTATAAAAGCCATACTGCGAAGACTGCATGCAGACGTTGGCGTAGAGCAAGATGGATTTCTGGTCTTGCCACCTGATGATGATTAATCTTTAATACTGATACATCCCCCCCCCCCATCTTTAATACTGATACATCCCCCCCCCCCAACCGGATGTTGCTGTTTTGTGACCACTAACATCATCGCTAAATCTGGCAGGGGGGACTTAATGAAACCTATCCAGGCTCCTTTCTCTTTAATGAGACCGCGAGGGTTCGGCGAGTGTTGGATAGATGGCGCTCCTCGCTCGATATTCCTCCAGCTGCCTGACGCATGCGCGGTCATGCTGACACCTTGCACATACAGAGTGCCAGTAATTGGACGCTTTGTTCATTCCTCGCTCACTTTTCTAGTGTCCAGTCAGGATTAAGTTTGAGATTTGAGAACGAGGGGTGGCTGGGAGAGAAAGAATTACAGGATTGGAAAAGTGTGATAATTGGAGGCAGCAGGTTGGGGGAGTGCGGAAAAAGGAAGAACTATCGTATTATGGGATTTGGCAAATATTACATTTGGAAGTGCCGCTGCAGGAGAAGGAATGTCTTTGGAATCCCAGTCTGGTGTTTAGGTAATATGATGTTGGTGAATGTATATTTATATAGACTTTATAGTGACAGAAAGCAAAAATAAAGGACTCGACCTGAGTAGCAGAAAGACAGAGGTAATGGTAACAACAAAGAAAAAGACATCACCTCAGTGCACAATAAAGACAAGTGGAACAATATTAAAACAGGCATGGAGGTTTAGAGAGGGAGAGAGAGAGAGAACTGCCGAATGTTGACAAATAGGAGAATTGGAAAAGAGGATGTAAAAGATAAAGGGAAAAATAATTGTAGGAGTTAATGGGTTGTGGGGAGGAGGGTTGTACACAATCTGGATCGGTAGGTAGATTTTTTTTAGAGAGAGAGAGAGAAAGAAAGAAAGAGAGGAAATGTGATTGGTGGTTGAAGCGAGAGAGAATGAATGTTTTACAGAATTTGATATGTGTTTTTTTAACAGAGAAATTGAAGGTAAAGAGAGGAAGAGGTAGCAATACAACTCTGTATTGTACATCTCGTGACGACTGCACTGGCTTATTTACTTCACTTTATTCTCAAGTCTTTATGAATACCCCGGATGGACCACATCAAGTTGATCATTATGTGCTGTCCCAGGACGCCATCTTGCAACAACATGGCTTCTTGTATTGATGATTCGCGCCCTAGTAGGCTCTACATCTTTCGTCAGCCCACTTTAGTCTCTGTCTGCCACAACCTCGTTTACCGCGTATTTTCCTTTTCAAGATGACTTTCTGTAAATTATCGTGTTTCTTCGCGTGTCATAAAAATGTCATTATACGCTTCCCGTCTTCTAACCTGACTGCCTGGTCAGTGAGATATATAGTTGGTTATCCCGCCTACTTATTTTAGTTTATTCAGAAGCTGACCATGCTCTGGACCACAGGGAAGTGACTCTTTTTTATTTCCTTTCTTGAGTTTCTAGCATATTATCACCATGTAGTTAGATTTGTGTACATATCCTTATATATATATATATTTTTATGTGTTGCTTGTTGTTCCAGCTGAAGGCCTACTTGCCAGAAACGTCGACTTTTGTTTTGTTAATTACCACGTCAAGCTGTTACCATACCAGTTTTTTGTTTTTTAAATTGTCCTAACAATTCCATCTTGTTGGAGGTGTGTTAAGTAGCTCTTTCTTCATTGTTGATTTTTTTCATAACGCCATTATTTTTTTGTAATTCTCAGACCACATTTCAAGGGCTCCAATTTCCCTCTGCATTAGGTGTCCATGTTTCTGCACTATACAGGAATATTGGATAGATATAACGCTTTGTTTAAGTTCTGGTTTCATCTGCTTTGAGAAGAAGCTGTTTCGTATTGTTCAGCTGGTATTTTGCAGTTTGCCATTAATTGTTATGACATATCCAAGATGATTCTATTCCTGGAATTTCTCTAAGCTCTTTCCATCGGCCTTTGATGTTCATTTGTAGGCTTTGTATATTATCTCTGTTTATTATCATAGTTTGCTTGCTCGCGTTCGCCAGATGACTAAAGGAGCATACCTCATCGTCATCCGCCCTTAAACGGACGTTAAGTGGGCGTGTCTACGTTGTGTTGTGGTTTGCAGTATAACTGTAATATTCTTTCGGCCCAACACATCCGACTTCAGCGCGACATTTTTGAGTACTGGGTTGTCTTCCCTCTTCGATCTCTACTCGCTTGGCCAAACTAGACAGGTTAGTCTGTTACTAGAGGCACCGCGGAGAGGTGGAGCAGGGTCTGGATGGTTCTGATTCACCGATCCTGGCGCAAGCCATCAGCTGTGGGTCGCTGACAACTTCCAGCTCTGGTGCTGTGAGACGCGCCTTCGTCTCCTATCATAGTTTATTTTCCTTGATATTTATATCCAATCCATATCTTCCGCTTATATTGTTAACTCGTTGTAGCTCGGCACTTTCCTGCCGGAAATATCGCCGTTGGTGTATCTTAGGTTATTAATTATGTATCTATAGATGTTTAAACTGGGCTTTTCCGTCATGTCTTGACAGATGTCAGCGTATAGATGAAACAAGCATGGAGATAGAACACAGCTCTGACTTCTCTCAAAATTAGCCTTTATGTCTTATAACTGCTGTCTTTGTTATAGCTAGTATAGTTTACATATGCCGTAAAATACCACATAATGCTTGCTGCCGGAGCTACTGAGTTTAGTGCTTTGTGCACACCTTGAGCTGTGTGTTTCATCCGGTTTGATTGTGTTTCGATATTCCGATTGCTTACAATGAATGATGATTTCTTTTGAAGGGGAACAGATGGTTGTGTTCACTTTCTGTGCGGTTTCGTCTTCAGGCGTGTGCTGAGACTGTTATGATGGGGACTGCAGCTACCTTTCTTTGTTTGGGAGATGAGATATTAATTCGGATAAATTAATATACATCATGCAACATGTCGGAGCCGCGATAGCTCAGTGGTTAGTGAACTGGACTACAAAGGACAAGGGGTAGGGTTCGATCCTAACCGACGGCTTCCGGGTTCATCCAGCCTTAAATGGGTACCATATTTTTTGCTGGGAAAGTAAAGCAGCACGGGCGTAATACCGACCACATTACCCCAAAAATCATGTGCTGAAGGTCTGTAAAATACAGGGTCACTAACACCATATTTCCCTATACGCCACTTGGCGTGACGGGGGTACTTTACTTACTTACTTACACAACATGTCAAGACAAGATAAGTACGTACTGGTGACGGCCACACCTCCAGATACAACAGCACCAGGGCTGTATGTGCTGTACGACTCATCGTTGACTATCTGCTTGGTGATCGGCGAACAACAGAGCTGATTCCGACCCTACTCCACTCGCCGGTGGTGCCTCTATGAACACACTGACCAATTTGGCCAAGCGAGTAGGGATGGAAGAGAGAAGCCAATCCGGCCCCGGGTGTGTTGAGCCGAAAAGCGCAGATACCGCGTCATCATCATCGCGTGCCGTCCCCACATCGAAGGTTGGCTACCATGGAGCGCCATTCCGCTCTGTCTCTTGCTTTGACGGTGCAGGTTGTCATAGGCTGTCCCGTCCATGTTAGTCTTTGTTCTGCCTCTGCATCTATTACCCTGTATTTTCCCTTACAATATTACTTTTATTAGGCTCTTGTGTCTTTTAACACGTCCCAAAATTGTCATGTCTTGTTCTTATTGTGTTTGTAGTTCTCTGTTAATTTTTAGTTGCTTTAAGACTTCATCCTTTGTTCTCTTTTCTTTCCATCCAATTCTACCTATTCTTCGTATTCTTAGAAGAATAGGTAGATATCGCGTAAGTTAGCAGAACAGCTCATCTACTTTCACTTGTCGTCCTTTTAAGGACGGACGATGAAAAGTAATCGTCAGGTGAACGTCGAAGAGGAAGAAGACAGAGAGAAGATAAAGACAGATAATATATTTTTTGTTTAATGAAAAAGACACAAATTACAACTAAAGTGCTAAACAGATGGAGACAAGAATAATCGACGGGAATGGAAAGAAAAAGAGAAAGATGGAAGAAGGATGAGACAATCGAATATAAGAGACAATTGTGTGGATATATCAGACAATAATGTTACCGCAACGTGATTTTTTTTTTCGTTCGCCAGTTTTTACCTCTGACGAAGTCCCTGGAGACTATGAACTGAGTGTTAATCCATTTTTCCCTGGCAGCCGTGTGCACAGGGGTCCCTCGCCGCACAGGCAGATAATTCCGACTTCGGAGGTACTAATATTTTACGTCGATAAGTAATTGACGTTTCAAGCCGGGCCTAGCTGATGAGACCAGGGGTGGTTGCCGCAGAGAGAAATTATTAATAACAATCCCAACCGGTGTAGCCGGGATTTGAACTCACAACCTCTCTGTCTCGAAGCCGGCGTCTTGCCTTGATACCAACCAGTCCGCCAATAACGGGATTGGTACTTTTTATTTTGTTTCTTAAAGTCGATGATCATCACGTGCGTGGCTGTTAAACTATGTTTGAACAGGGCAATCCGTCTAGGCAATTAGCGCACAGAATGCGTCAGTCAAATTCGAACGCGGTTCAATCACTGTGATAACGTTCATTGTAACCTTTACACCACACGTGCCCCATTAGTCGTTTTGTGTGAGCTGGTTGGTGACATTCATATTTGGGTGAATGTGTGAGCTGGCAGATGTGCTTCAGGACTAAATGTATTGACAGTATAATAGTTTGTTGTCTCCACATCAAAGGGTAACTGCCATATTCTTGTCACAGCTGATTGTTTTATAAATATAACTTAAAAAGTGACATTTTAGTATTAATCTATAAACTTCGCAGCAGTTGTATGTGAAAATGTCTAGAGTTTGTTTACTACATTCTCTTTATTCATAAAATTAATATTTTAATGAGGTGGTTCCAATTTGTGACATCGCGCATGCAAAGTAGTTTTCTAGTTTAATTATTTAATGTTGGTTTTAGTGAACAATTAAATAATGTAGGTTTTGGTGAACTATTAAATAATGTAGGTTTTGGTGAACCATTAAATAATGTTGGTTTTGGTGAACTATTAAAAAATGTAGGTTTTGGTGAACAATTAAACAATGTAGGTTTTAGTGAACAATTAAATAATGTAGGTTTTAGTGAACTATTAAATAATGTAGGTTTTAGTGAACAATTAAATAATGTTGGTTTTAGAGAACTATTAAATAATGTTGGTTTTAGTGAACTATTAAATAATGTAGGTTTTAGTGAACTATTAAATAATGTAGGTTTTAGTGAACTATTAAAGAATGTTAGTGAACTATTACTACAATGACACTTATGAGAGCAAGTGTTTCAAAGATTAGTCGAGAAGTCATCGAATTATCCTCATCGCTCATAGAACAACTGTCCATACACTCCCAGATCTCCTCCCCAGCAGATCCTCTAGTGTGAACCGATAAACTGGTTCACAAGTCCTCCCCTGTTTTTCTCTTAACTCTTGAATTTTGACAACATCCTGCTTGACCAACATGAAGATCCGGGATTCGCACCAGGGCATCGCGCTGCTGATTCAGTTACAGCAACGAAATCTTTACTTCGAGTGTACGGGTAGGGTGTTACGATCGTTCATAGTTATGACGTGGCAGGCACAGCATTGTTATCAATGAATGCACCTACATCGCTTGATTCGCTCTAAAAACGCAGCTAAACGCACGAACACAGTAGCGCAGGCGCATAATCCTTAAAGTGGAACTTGTTTAACGTCGATCTATACGAAGGAGCTGAAAGTAATCGGCGTCAAATAAATCCAGCGGCGGTTATTGAACAGCTCTCAATGTCATGACGTTATACGCATATCGACTTCACGGCGTAAGAAAGTCGTATTCACACTGCATAATTCACCAAAAAAAAGAACCGCTGCCAAGTGCAAGAAATCCGTAGCGCTGGCTCGAATTCGTAAAGTAGAGCATCCGGTTGACTTTAACGCAGCGATCTACACTAGAGAGCTTAAATTAATCAGCCTCGATACGCAAATCATATCATGCGGCGGTTAACGGAAACACAACAAACTCTATTCTATCAACTTGGAACCAGAAGCTTCAAAGGTGAACTAATATTCCATTTAAAACATATTTTAAACATACAAATCGAAGCTAACAGATTTTCTAATCAACTTGCATGTCTCACAGCAAAATTATATCAACGTTATATTTGTGAAATGAGAAAGTGAACTTAAAAAATGTCATATATATATATATATATACCTTTCTTATCTTGTTCCTTCTTTCCACCTCCGTCTCTCCCCTAAACCCACTCTATTCCACTATATACCTTTCTTATCTTGTTCCTTCTTTCTACCTCCGTCTCTCCCCTAAACCACTCTATTCCACTATATACCTTTCTTATCTTGTTCCTTCTTTCTACCTCCATCTCTCCCCTAAACCCACTCTATTCCACTATATACCTTTCTTATCTTGTTCCTTCTTTCTACCTCCATCTCTCCCCTAAACCCACTCTATTCCACTATATACCTTTCTTATCTTGTTCCTTCTTTCTACCTCCATCTCTCCCCTAAACCCACTCTATTCCACTATATACCTTTCTTATCTTGTTCCTTCTTTCTACCTCCATCTCTCCCCTAAACCCACTCTATTCCACTATATACCTTTCTTATCTTGTTCCTTCTTTCTACCTCCGTCTCTCCCCTAAACCCACTATATCCCTTACTTCCCTTTTCACTTTATATGTTCTTTATACATCTTTTTTTTAATACTCTCTCTCTCTCTATTTCTCTCCCACATTGTCGCAATGTGACTTCCTCTTTCCTTCTTTCTCTTTAAAATTACCGCCGTCATTCTCTGACACATTCGATTCATTCCCCCCCCCCCCCCCCTGTGTGTTTTTCACCTTCACTCCGTTACTACTTTCTCTCCGTTACTACTTTCTCTCCGTTACTACTTTCTCTCCGTTACTACTTACTACTTTCTCTTCGTTACTACTTTCTCTTCGTTACTACTTTCTCTCCGTTACTACTTTCTCTCCGTTACTACTTTCTCTCCGTTACTACTTTCTCTCCATTACTACTTTCTTTTCGTTACTACTTTCTCTTCGTTACTACTTTCTTTTCGTTACTACTTTCTCTTCGTTACTACTTTCTCTCCGTTACTACTTTCTCTTCGTTACTACTTTCTCTCTGTTACTACTTTCTCTACCTGTTTGCTCTCTATATTTTTCCAGTCACTCTCTCTCCGCTTGTCTGTCCCCCTCACCTTCTATGTTTGTGTATCTCTCCTCCCCACGTCTCTATCTATCCCTGCATCAGTGTCGACGATACATTGGCTAGTGTGTTCCCTGTCAGCTAATTGCTGCTTCATATTTTTATCTTTGTTGATCCACTCTGCGTTCTTGTGCACAGCTTCACATTATTGGGCTAATTTTCTTTCTTTCTTTCTTTCTTTCTTTCTTTCTTTCTTTCTTTCTTTCTTTCTTTCTTTCTTTCTTTCTTTCTTTCTTTCTTTCTTTCTTTCTTTCTTTCTTTCTTTCTTTCTTTCTTTCTTTCTTTCTTTCTTTCTTTCTTTCTTTCTTTCTTTCTTTCTTTCTTTCTTTCTTTCTTTCTTTCTTTCTTTCTTTCTTTCTTTCTTCTTTCTTTCTTTCTTTCGTCCTCCCTCCCTTCCTTCCTACCATCCTCCGTCCCTGCCTAGCTCCGTCCCTGCCTACCTCCGTCCCTGCCTTCCTCCCTCCCTCCCTCCCTTCCTCCCTCCCTCCCTCCCTTCCTCCCTCCCTCCCTTCCTTCCTTCCTCCCTCCCTTCCTCACTCCCTCATTCCTTCCTTCCTCCCTCCCTCCCTCCCTCAATCCTCCCTCCCTCCCTTCCTTCCTCTCTCCCTTCCTCCCTCCCTTCCTCTCTCCCTTCCTCTTTCCCTTCCTCCCTCCCTCCCTCCCTGCTGCAACTATGATTCATTCAGACTGGCAAATCTGCAGTACCTCTTTGTTTTGCTGTATCTCACAACATAATTCAGCACTCCTACAATTAACATCATTTGAAGGGAAGGCAACAAAGTCAAGTAATTATCTGATGAACTGAACTTAGCAACAGAAGACGAAGAGCCCCACTAAGAGATCAATATTTTGAATCAATATCAGAATTTAAAGACATGGAGGCTACTTGATCTTGAGCTGAGGCATTGGTCTTTGGACAAGAAGGTCCCAGATTTGAATCCCATCATAGACAGAGTATTACACAACAAGCCCTTTTTTGGAATCCCCAGGGAAAAAGACAAAAAGGAAGACCAAGGAATTCTTGGAGAAGACAGATAGAAGCAGAGATGAAGATGATGGGGAAGACATAGAATGATCTTAAAAGAATGG
Organism: Megaustenia siamemsis; assembly: GCA_032433765.1. Taxonomy (NCBI): domain Eukaryota; kingdom Metazoa; phylum Mollusca; class Gastropoda; order Stylommatophora; family Ariophantidae; genus Megaustenia; species Megaustenia siamemsis. Next base: position 28,543,939 of record JAVIAB010000041.1, read on the forward strand.
CAAGAAACAGAACGGCTTGGAAAGTGTTTGTGGAAGACCTATGCTCCACAGGGAGCTGAAAGGTAGAAGAAAAAGAAGAAGACAGGCAGAGTGGATTTTTCACTTTGGGTCTGTACTTTTTTTGTGGCTTCAATTGAGATCCAATGTCTTGCCATCTAGGATAATTGGTGAAAAACAGGAAGTGCCCTATGCTCTCTCACATATTAGAGAACCTTTGGCAGTTCAAGGTCTGAAAGAATAAGCCAAAATTGTCTCCTCCTGGGCAACTTTGTAAGAAAGAAGATGAATGTATCAGGCAGGACAAAAAAAAACATATCTTGCTCTTGCCACTAGTCTTCCGACACAACACATTCACTTAACGAGTGAACACATGATGATGATGATGATGATAATGGTGAATTTAAATACCAAAAAATGTAACCTGTCATTTTTTATTAAATTTTGTTAATTTTAAAAATGCCTTTCAGAGACATTCACTCGACGACAGGGAAGCTTCGCAGGGCAGTGTTGCAGTTCACGCCAGTCAGGTAAAGATTAGTTTAGATCATCTCCATTGCACAACAGGCAACACCATAGTGCTTAGATTTGCTCCTCAACATCTTCCCCAGTATGAAGGATACCACCACGCACTAGAAACAAAGAACTGAAGGTGGCTTCAGTTCGGGTGCATGAACTGCATAGCACTAGTGCAGATATTGACCCCAACCTTCTTAGTCACCTCTTATGACATGAGGGGCAGGTGATTCTTTTCTTCTCTGACTGTAGTTAGGGCCCTGGTAGCTACACGGGTATGACAGATAACATTGGTTGTATTCATTTCTTCTCTGACTAGCCAGGGCAATGGTAGCAATACGGGCATGACAGATGACTGTAGTCAGACACTGATAGCTACACGGGCAAGGCAGATATCATTGATTGTATTCTTTTCTTCTCTGACTTTAGTCAGGGCCCTGGTAGCAATACGGGCATGACTGATGACATTGACTGTATTCTTTTCTTCCCTGACCATAGTCAGAGCCCTGGTAGCAATACGGGCATGACCGATGACATTGACTGTATTCTTTTCTTCCCTGACTGTAGTCAAGACCCTGGTAGCTACGTTGGCATGACAGATGACATTAACTGTATTCTTTTCTCCCCTGACTGTAGAGTCAAGACCCTGGTAGCTACGTTGGCATGACAGATGACATTGACTGTATTCTTTTCTCCCCTGACTGTAGAGTCAAGACCCTGGTAGCTACGTTGGCATGACAGATGACATTAACTGTATTCTTTTATCCCCTGACTGTAGAGTCAAGACCCTGGTAGCTACGTTGGCATGACAGATGACATTGACTGTATTCTTTTATCCCCTAACTGTAGTCAAGACCCTGGTAGCTACATTGGCATGACAGATGACATTAACTGTATTCTTTTCTCCCCTGACTGTAGTCAAGACCCTGGTAGCTACGTTGACATGACAGATGACATTGACTGTATTCTTTTCTTCTCTGACTGTAGTCAAGACCCTGATAGCTACATGGCATGACAGATGACATCGGCTGTATTCTTTTCTCCCCTGACCATGGTCAGGGCCCAGGTACTCATACAGGCAGAGATTAGCTCCACCCAAATATTTTCTCTATTTGAGATTATATAAATGTGAGAGATTTAGCGCTACCCAACTTCAAGGAGTGTACTAATTTTATATGAATAGACCACCCAGACTCTTGGGGTTAGGGATAATACCTCATGGCAAGAGGCAGCCTCCTCCTCAGGGATGGGACTGGAGCCTCTTTGATTCCCCCTTTCCCAACCAGTTCACGTACGACTCCTCATGTGTACTTGTGTACGGCAGCACCAAAACCCAGGCAACTGCTTCAGATACATGAAAATTAATGTTGGAAAATTGGGCTTGTAGAATTGTGGTTTTGCATTTAAAAAAAAAAAAAAAAAAAAAAAAAGTAAAGTGCCCAGTCACACCATGTGATGTATAGGGAATATGGCGTTAGTGACCATAATTTTTATAGACCTTCGTCATATGAATTTTGGGGTAATGTGGTAGGTATTATGCCCGTGCTGCTTTACTTTCCCAGAGAAAAATCCGGTACCCATTAAAAGCTGGATTAACCTGGTAGCTGTCAATCAGGATCGAACCTTACCTCTTGTCCTTTGTAGTCCAGTTCACTAACCACTGAACTATCGCGGCTCAGTTTTGCGCCTGCATGTATTAAATGTTCAGTTTATAGATTTAATAAAATGCCCTTGTTTCATTATGTCTAAAGAGATATTACCTTTATTTCATTATGTCTATAGATGTAATATTACCTTTATTTCATTATGTCTATAGATTTAATATTACCTTTATTTCATTATGTCTATAGATTTAATATTACCTTTATTTCATTATGTCTATAGATTTAATATTACCTTTATTTCATTATGTCTATAGATTTAATATTACCTTTATTTCATTATGTCTATAGATTTAATATTACCTTTATATCATTATGTCTATAGATTTAATATTACCTTTATTTCATTATGTCTATAGATTTAATATTACCTTTATTTCATTATGTCTATAGATTTAATATTACCTTTATTTCATTATGTCTATAGATTTAATATTATCTTTATCTCTTTACATTTATAGATTTAATAATGTCATTATCACATTAAATTTATAGACTTGTCTTGTTACTTCTGCAGTCCCTGCATCACCAATTTAATATTTGTAAGTTTTGGGACCGAGTGTCCAAAGATAAGACATTGACCTCTGGATAAGAAGGTCATGGGTTTGAATCTTGGCACAGGTGGTGGGAAATTGTCACTTTGAATCTGATGTTTTTTCATGGCATTACCTCCCCTTGTATCTGGGCAGTGAGATCTAATGTCTAGCCCTCTCAGATTTTGGCAAAAAAAAACCAAACAAACAAGCAAAAAGGAAAAAAAAACAATAGAACGTCCCGTGTGCATGTTGAAGTGCTTTGACAGTTGAACATCACAAAGAGTAAGTCAAAACTGGCTGCTGTCTATTAGAATTTCTAAGAATTAGGTCTGTTGGCAGAGTGTGGTTGCTGCCCTTTGTTCCATGAAGAGTTGCAATGTGTAAGTCAAGTCAAATGGCAGAAACAAAGAGCATTGATCTCCCCCCCGCATCTTTTGTCTAATATTAAATTGTAATACTTCAGTTCCCATCATCAGATAACCTTTACCTCTATTCATTTTCCTGTGGTGGGGTATGGGTGATCTAGAGGTATGACATAGGTCTCTGAGAATTTTTCTCCTTGAATCTGTGGTTTCTTTGCAGCTTTACTGTCCCCAGATCTCTGGGTAGTGAGATTTCATGTCTAATCTTCTCGAAAAACACAGAAAAAAACCCAGAAGATCCCCTGTGCACTCTGCACATGTTAAAGAACCCATGTCAATTGAAAGCAATAAGAATAGGCTAAAATAGCCGCAGTCTTGGCAAAATTGTTAGAAAAAAAATCTACCCAAAAACGTCATATTTTCAACAATAAAAATATGAATACACATGAAGTCACAGAATGAGTGCTTGTATGGTGAGGGTCGCTCACTGACACTGCCAATGTCTACTGGGAACAAAAAAAGAGCAAAATTCAGCTCGTAGGTCTATATAGTGCTTATAAAGTGGAAGGTGAACACAAAGTATTAAAATATGTAATGTGACAGCCTTTACTTTAATGAATAAAATGTAAGAGGTTTGATGGCAAATAAGAATGTTGTTTTGTGGCTGAAATTAATCGCAGAGGCTTAGTGGCTCAGGAAGTGATGGCCAAATTACTTTAAACTTCTGGCTATGTTTTTTGGAAACTTAAAGAAGTTTGGCGCAGAGAACAAAGAATTGGTGACATTGAGCAGGAGCAGTGAGCCATGCCATGACTACAGTCTTTTACACTGCGTTGTCTTTGATTGATGTCCCTGAATGATGTCCTAAATTGATGTGACAGCCCACTTTTTTTTCATCTCCTGACCAGAATGAATAATAAATTCACAGACGGAGGCAAAGGTGCCCCTCCCAGCACCAGAGCAGGAAGTTGTCAGCGACCCACAGCTGATGGCTTGCGTCAGGATCGGTGAACCAAAACCATCCAAACCCTGCTCCACCTCTCCGTGGTGCCTCCAGTAAAAGACTAACCTGTCTAGTCTGGCCAAGAGTGCAGGGATCGAAGAGGGAAGACAACCCGGTACTCAAAAATGCCGCGCTGAAGTCGGATGTGTTGGGCCGAAAGGCGCAAATATCACAGTTATACTGCAAACCACAACACAACGCAGATACGTCCACTACATCCTTGTAAGGGCGGATGATGAAGAGGAATATTCTAGTCTACCACGATACTATAGAATACTTTAGTCATCGGGCGAACGCAACCAACCAACCACCAATCCACAGACAACCCAATAGAATGCCAATTTGGCAGTGAGCCATAGGACAGAGACCCCATAAGGTGATCTAATTGTATGTCCATCAGTTGGATATATGGACATAAACTGCCTCACCTCATAACGTTTGAAAGTAATTGATCTAATTGTATGTCCATCAGTTGGATATATGGACACAAACTGCCTCACCTCATAACGTTTGAAAGTAATTGATCTAATTGTATGTCCATCAGTTGGATATATGGACATAAACTGCCTCACCTCATAACGTTTGAAAGTAATTGATCTAATTGTATGTTGGATCCTTGGACAATGATATAACACAAACTGTGGCCCATATCCTGAAATTTGAAAAATCATTCTTCTTCTTAGCTTTATCCTGTTAAGTGGGCGTGAATGTGTTATGTTGCTAGATTTACGGCATAGCAGCAATATCTGTGTGTTTTGACCAGACATTTCCGCCTCCCAAATGGGTAGATTTGCTTAAACACTTTTGCCTGGACAGCTGTCATTTTATCCTACTCTTTTAGACCTTTTAAGTGCCAAGGGTTCTTTAATGTGCATGAGGACCCCCCTGTTTTTCGTCGTTATTCCAGAGAGGTATGGACATCACGGCCCTGAAACTAAGCCAGTGTAAAGCCATGTAGAAAACACAGATTGAAAGTGAAAAACTCTCACCCTCTGTGGGCAGGGCAGGATTTAAACCTAGGACCTTCTTGTCTAGACGCTGATGCCTTACCACTAGAGGTAAAGTAAAAAAAAGTAAAGGCCCCCCCCCCCCCCCCCACACACACACACACACACACGCCTTGCTAGGCGTAGGGTGAATATGATAGATTAGTGACCATATTTTTCTATGACCACGGCACATTTTTGGGTGATGTGGTTGGTATCACGCCAGGCCACCTTTACTTCCCAGAAAAATCTCTGGTACCCATTGTTAGAGGCTGGGTGAACACCGGAGCCTTGTCAGTCCGAAAAAAAAAAATCAGCCACTGCTGGGGATCAAACCCAGACCCTCCTGGTCAGGAAGTAAGCACACTTACCTCTAGGCTACCCTTGAAAATCATTGGTTTAATTATTTGTCCCTCAGTTGAATCTATGAACACTGAGTTAAGACAAGCTGCTAGACCTCATCAAATTTGAAAATCATTGATCTAATTATTTGTCCCTCGGTTGAATCTATGAACACTGAGTCAAGACAAGCTGCTAGACCTCATCAAATTTGAAAATTTTTTAGGGCCAAGACACGGACAGTATTTGAGAGTAGTCAGCAACTCATAGCTGACTGTGTGTATCAGATCAAGAATCAACTTCACCTTTAATGTACCCGGGAGCCGTGAGAGCTCAGTGGAACTACTGGACTACAAAGGACAAGAGGTAGGGTTCGATCCCAACTGATGGCTTCCGGTTCCTCCCGCCTTTAATGGGTACCGGATTTTTTTCTGGGAAAGTAAAGCAGCACGGGTGTAATACCCACCACATTACCCCAAAATCCATGTGCCGAAGGTCTGTAAAATTTATGGTCACTAAAACACCATATTCCCTATGAGCCACTTGGCGTGACGGGGGTACTTTACTTTACTTTTTAGTATTGATATAATTCTTTTTTTCTTTCAGTTGGGTTTATGTACACTGGATGGACCCTAACTCTACCACCATGAGAATCATTGCTGTGTGGATCCTTATAGTGGCTTGGCAACTGGTGGAGCTCAACACATTCTTCATCAAGCACATTTTCTTCATACCGCCGTCCCACATGCTTAACCTGATCCGATTACTGCTCATATGTCTCATTTCTGCTCCCACAATCAGGTCAGTATTTACATCTCATTTATTACTTCATTCTCTATTTGTTGTTACTACAACCAATGTCAGTATTTACATCTCATTTGTCACTTCATTCTCTATTTGTTGTTACTACAACCAATGTCAGTATTTACATCTCATTTGTCACTTCATTCTCTATTTGTTGTTACCACAACCAATGTCAGTATTTACATCTCATTTGTCACTTCATTCTCTGTTTATTGCTTTTAGTTCATTCATTGGCAGATCACATAAATATGAAGTTTGAAAAATTGTAGAAAATGTTGATAATGTCAATAACAGTATGATAGGTAGAACAAATCAGCTATAGAAACATGTGATGTGGGTTGATTGTGCTTGGCACAATTGTTGATTGAAATTTAAAAGTGGCATTTTGATTCCAATACTAAATAAGTGTGCATTATCTATGGTCAAAGGCAGCTGGAATCGGCTTACTCAATGAGATCGAGATGCTTGCACGGAAAAGAGACAAATGACGAGAATTGATAAAAGATCTTTGCAAGTAGAACTGCTAGAAAGAAAATTTAGAAAACGTGAAAGAGTATCTGGGTCAATGCACTGTGGGCTGACTATGACTTGAAAGGTCAATAGATAGATAGATATGGTCACAGTTGTTAGTTTCCATTTCAGAGTAGTAGGTCAAGGTAAATTACGAGACTTGAATCAGCTGTTTCCATTTCAGAGTGGTATTTTAAAGATAAAAATAAAGGACGAGACTTGAATTGGCATCTTAGCATGCAAGTTTACACCCATATTTCCTCGGCCGCCTATCCAGAAGTGTTCGGAGACATCTGGGTAGCGTCGCTTCAAGCATCGCAACTCACGATGCGAGGCGGCATTCTTCACCTTCCCAGAGTGCTACTACCTTGGTACCAATTTCTGCCAGCAGCTGGGTTGACCACAGGGGTTATTTTTTTTTCAAACCACGAATACAATTCACATTGCTTCCAGCGGGAATCGAACCTGGATTGTTCGGACGTCGGTAGCCTAGATGGGTGGTTTTCCCAACAAGGCTGTAACTGTTTACTGCATACAGTAGCAGGTAAAATTACCCAACTTGACAATAAATAAACAAAAGAATACATGGAGTGAAAGCATCAAGATGCAAAGAGATGTAAAGCTGATGACAATGACAGTTAGGAGGAAAAGAGTCTGCCCCAGAGAGACACTGAGAAGAACATTGATCAGCGAGGCAAAGGCAGCAGGAATTGGCTCCCCCAATGAGATTGAGATGCTTGCTCAGAACAGAGACAAATGGCAGGATTTGATAAAAGATCTTTGCTAGGATTGGGACTGCTAGAAAGAAAATTTTGAAAAAGAGTATCTGAGTCTATGCCCTATGGGCCAGGCCACAGCTAGAAAGGTTAATACATAGATAGATAGTTTATGAACTGTTTTAGAGACCAGTCATGTATTCTTTTGACAATTGAGGGGGGAAAAAAGGAAAAAGTTGTATGGTAACAGCTTTACAGGTAATTAACAAAACAAAAGTCGACATTTCTGCCAAAGTAGGCCTTCAGCTGTAACAACAAACAACAGCAGAAAAATATATATAAGGATATGTACACATATCTAACTACATGGTGATAATATGCTAGATACACAAGAAAGGAAAGGAAAAAAGGGTCATTTCCCTGTGGTCCAGAGCGTGGTCAGCTTCAGAATGAACTAAAATAAATGGGCGAGCTGACCAACTATATATCTCACTGACCAGACAGTCAGATGAGAAAAAGAAAGGGTTCTAAAAATATGGGGAGGTGGGTACAAGATACGTGTATAAACTGTGTATATCTAACTGTGTGTGTGCACAATGAATAGATGTTAAAAAAAAGCATGTGTACCTAACCATACATGCGTACAAGCATAAATCTATATATATTACCACAAAGCACACAAAAGAAAACCCGAAGGTGTCTAAATGTGTCAATACATATGCAGCCCCAGTGAAACAATTACTAGCAACAATGAGAAGGTTCGCTCAACCATCAAACAACTTGTTGACGATAAAATCATATTGTTGTAGCTATGGGAACCAAGATGGGTCCTAGTTATGCTTGTCTGTTCATGGCTCATCTTGAACATCAAATACTGAACTCGTACTGTGGTCCCCTTCCTCTTAAATACCTCCGGTTCATTGATGACGGTTTTGAACTGACTGACTTGCCGGAAGATGACATCTCCAGGTTCATCGACTACATTGGCATCCTTCATAAATCCATGAAGATTACATCTCATATCTCTACCTCGTCCGTCACTTTCCTTGATCTGGTCGTCTCCGTTGGTACCTCCAGCCTCCACACTTCCGTCTTCTATAAACCCACAGACGCCCACTGTTATCTTCTCTACACCTCGTCTCATCCATCTCACTGCAGAGTTTCGATCCATATTCTCAATTATTACGACTTTGTCGTATCTGCCAGGATGATCACGATTTTCTCCAACAGGCCCACATGATGTTAAGTTTCTTTAGGCGTCGTCTCTATCCCGACTCGGATCTCCAATCTGCCTTCCAACGAGGTCTTAATATTTCCCATCCTGCGTCACTCACCCCATCCACCCGCCGTTCCTCTGATAGGACCATATTTACCCTCACCTACCACCCTCACAACTTGGCTGCGGTGAGGATCCTTAACCTGTACCGCTCCATTCTCTACTCTGATTACATTACCATAGATTCCATTTCTGTAATTCAATTAAAGAATACCTCAAGTATGTTAATCTAGACAATTGTTGTTCATTCACCAGACAATACTACGTATATGTGACAGACCCCAGGTGTAAGCGAGTGGGAACCCAGCTTTGGGTGTTCTGGTAAGTGGAAACAAAAAAACATTTGATAAACAAAATGATCTTGTTGCTATTTTTAAAAATTCTAATTAAAGAAACTACTATCACTTTTTTTAAAACATTCCCTCCAACGCGCGACCCCCCCCCCCCCCCATTCTCTGCAAGATATTTTATAAAAATCTATTTGTCCTTCCATGGTTATGGTTATAGAAGGCCCCGGCATCACTGCACACGAATTAAAATCCATAATTGCTCAACCGCCCGTGCCAGTGGAATCATCCGAATTAATATCTCATCTCCCAAACAAAGAAAGGTAGCTGTAGTCCCCATCATAGCAGTCTCAGCACACGCCAAAAGACATAAGGCGAAACCGCACAGAAAGTGAACATAGCCAACTGTTCCTTGTTATACAATATCATTATTCATCGTAAATAATTGGAATATCGAAACATGATCAAAATGGATGATTCACACAACTCACTGTGTGCACAGAGCACTTAACTCAGTAGCTCCTGCAACAAGCCGGATGGCTTGTTCTTCCATCTGTTCATGCACTCACCCATCCAGGACTGAAATTAATCAACAACAAAAAATAAAATAAAAAGAATGAAGTGCCTCAAATTGTCTAATATTGTAATCTATGATAGAGACATTTTGGTGTTAATTTGTTAACATGGGGCCTCAAATTGTCTAATATTGTAATCTATGATAGACATTTTGGTGTTAATTTGTTAACATGGGGCCTCAAATTGTCTAATATTGTAATCTATGATAGAGACATTTTGTCTCCTTGTGGAGCAAAGGTCCTCAACATTTTCAGCTCCCTATGTAGCATAGGTCCTCAGCAAACACTCTCAGCTCCCTATGAAGCATAGGTCCTCAACAAACACTTTCAGCTCCCTATGGAGCATAGGTCCTCAACAAACACTTTTAGCTCCCTGTGGAGTATAGGTCTTCAAACATTCTCAGCTCCCTATGGAACATAGGTCATATAGGATATGTGTGATAGAAGAATTGTATGTATTTTATCTTCAAGGAAAGGCACACATGAGCAAATCAACTAAAGTATCACCGACAAACTGCTGTGAGCCTGCCTGAGGACAAATACAATTCTCAAACAAAGTCAGCATTTGAGAATTGCTTGGTCAGCCAAGAGTAGACAACACACAGTGACAGCAAGATAATGGAGCTGAACATCTATCAGTGATCTAGAAAGTAGATAACACACAGTGACAGCAAGATAATGGAGCTGAACATCTATCAGTGATCTAGAAAGTAGATAACACACAGTGACAGCAAGATAATGGAGCTGAACATCTATCAGTGATCTAGAAAGTAGATAACACACAGTGACAGCAAGATAATGGAGCTGAACATCTATCAGTGATCTAGAAAGTAGACAACACACAGTGACAGCAAGATAATGGAGCTGAACATCTATCAGTGATCTAGAAAGTAGATAACACACAGTGACAGCAAGATAATGGAGCTGAACATCTATCAGTGATCTAGAAAGTAGACAACACACAGTGACAGCAAGATAATGGAGCTGAACATCTATCAGTGATCTAGAAAGTAGATAACACACAGTGACAGCAAGATAATGGAGCTGAACATCTATCAGTGATCTAGAAAGTAGACAACACACAGTGACAGCAAGATAATGGAGCTGAACATCTATCAGTGATCTAGAAAGTAGACAACACACAGTGACAGCAAGATAATGGAGCTGAACATCTATCAGTGATCTAGAAAGTAGATAACACACAGTGACAGCAAGATAATGGAGCTGAACATCTATCAGTGATCTAGAAAGTAGATAACACACAGTGACAGCAAGATAATGGAGCTGAACATCTATCAGTGATCTAGAAAGTAGATAACACACAGTGACAGCAAGATAATGGAGCTGAACATCTATCAGTGATCTAGAAAGTAGATAACACACAGTGACAGCAAGATAATGGAGCTGAACATCTATCAGTGATCTAGAAAGTAGATAACACACAGTGACAGCAAGATAATGGAGCTGAACATCTATCAGTGATCTAGAAAGTAGATAACACACAGTGACAGCAAGATAATGGAGCTGAACATCTATCAGTGATCTAGAAAGTAGATAACACACAGTGACAGCAAGATAATGGAGCTGAACATCTATCAGTGATCTAGAAAGTAGACAACACACAGTGACAGCAAGATAATGGAGCTGAACATCTATCAGTGATCTAGAAAGTAGATAACACACAGTGACAGCAAGATAATGGAGCTGAACATCTATCAGTGATCTAGAAAGTAGATAACACACAGTGACAGCAAGATAATGGAGCTGAACATCTATCAGTGATCTAGAAAGTAGATAACACACAGTGACAGCAAGATAATGGAGCTGAACATCTATCAGTGATCTAGAAAGTAGATAACACACAGTGACAGCAAGATAATGGAGCTGAACATCTATCAGTGATCTAGAAAGTAGATAACACACAGTGACAGCAAGATAATGGAGCTGAACATCTATCAGTGATCTAGAAAGTAGATAACACACAGTGACAGCAAGATAATGGAGCTGAACATCTATCAGTGATCTAGAAAGTAGATAACACACAGTGACAGCAAGATAATGGAGCTGAACATCTATCAGCGATCCAGAAAGTAGATAACACACAGTGACAGCAAGATAATGGAGCTGAACATCTATCAGTGATCTAGAAAGAATGACAAAAGTGGACTCCAAAGCTGGTGATGAAAGAGAGGCAGAGTTCAACCTGGTAGAGAACTACTGACACATTGATTAACTGTGTGGGCCAGACTTGGGGTTCTATGAAAGGGATGACCATATGGTGGCCATGTGATGAGAAGAGACAACCAAGTGAGAAAAAGAGTTCATCGTTGCTATATAGAGCCAATTCAGACCTATGGAAACGAATCATGGACAGTAAACAAACAAATGAAAAGATGGTTAGAGGCCACAGAGATAGGATTTCTCAGAAGAATGTTGAAAGTTCCTTGGACAGTTAAAAAGACCAATGAGGAAGTTCTCAAAGAGGCCAACACTTAAAAGGGAGCTCCTAAAAAATATCAGAAAGAAACAATCAACATTTTTTGGGCACATCATGAGAAGAGGAAAGTTGGAATACTTGGTTAGAACTGGCAAAATAGAAGGAAGGAGAGATCGCGGACGACAAAGAGAGAAAATACTGGATAGCTTGGTGTCATGGCATGGAAAACAGTCAACAACAGAACTGATACGATGCGCTGTAGATAGAAGATTGTGGAAGGACATGATCATCTACGACAACAGGAATGGCACATGATGATGATGCTATCTTTACAAATGTTATTGTTACATACGCCCTTCTATACTTCATTTCAGTGCCATTTTGTTGACAGAGAGTATTATTTGTATCAAATTTGGCCTCCAGATGTTTCGCCAGACGTTAGCAACGAATATTATCACTTGGCTGTGCATACAGGTATCAGGTTTAGGGTTTGGTGTTGTTCTTGTATCTTGAGTTTGTTTGTTTTATTAAAGGATATTTTTGTTTATGACTGGTCTCACTGTTTGCTCCATGATTACTATCATCAACCTTTGTGATACAAGGTTGATGTCTTCAGTGTGATACAAGGTTGATGTCTTCAGTGTGGTACAAGGTTAATGTCTGCAGTGTGATACAAGGTTAATGTCTTCAGTGCGATACAAGGTTAATGTCTTCAGTGCGATACAAGGTTAATGTCTTCAGTGTGATACAAGGTTAATGTCTTCAGTGCGATACAAGGTTAATGTCTTCAGTGTGATACAAGGTTAATGTCTTCATTGTGATACAAGATTGTCTTCAGTGTGGTACAAGGTTAATGTCTTCAGTGTGGTACAAGATTAATGTCTTCAATGTGATACAAGATTGTCTTCAGTGTGATACAAGGTTAATGTCTTCAGTGTGATACAAGGTTAATGTCTTCAGTGTGATACAAGGTTAATGTCTTCAGTGTGATACAAGGTTAATGTCTTCAGTGTGATACAAGGTTGTCTTCAGTGTGATACAAGGTTAATGTCTTCAGTGTGATACAAGGTTAATGTCTTCAGTGCGATACAAGGTTAATGTCTTCAGTGCGATACAAGGTTAATGTCTTCAGTGCGATACAAGGTTAATGTCTTCAGTGTGATACAAGGTTAATGTCTTCAGTGTGATACAAGGTTAATGTCTTCAGTGTGATACAAGGTTAATGTCTTCAGTGTGATACAAGGTTAATGTCTTCAGTGTGATACAAGGTTAATGTCTTCAGTGCGATACAAGGTTAGTGTCTTCAGTGCGATACAAGGTTAGTGTCTTCAGTGCGATACAAGGTTAGTGTCTTCAGTGCGATACAAGGTTAATGTCTTCAGTGTGATACAAGGTTAATGTCTTCAGTGTGATACAAGATTAATGTCTTCATTGTGATACAAGATTGTCTTCAGTGTGATACAAGATTAATGTCTTCATTGTGATACAAGATTAATGTCTTCATTGTGATACAAGATTGTCTTCAGTGTGATACAAGATTGTCTTCATTGTGATACAAGATTAATGTCTTCAGTGTGATACAAGATTGTCTTCAGTGTGGTACAAGATTAATGTCTTCAGTGTGATACAAGGTTAATGTCTTCAGTGTGATACAAGATTAATGTCTTCAGTGTGATACAAGATTAATGTCTTCAGTGTGATACAAGGTTAATGTCATCAGTGTGATACAAGGTTAATGTCATCAGTGTGATACAAGATTAATGTCATCAGTGTGATACAAGGTTAATGTCTTCAGTGTGATACAAGGTTAATGTCATCAGTGTGATACAAGGTTAATGTCATCAGTGTGATACAAGATTAATGTCATCAGTGTGATTAATGTCTTCAGTGTGATAAATGTCTTCAGTGTGATACAAGGTTGTCATCAGTGTGATTAATGATTGTCATCAATGTGATAAATGATTGTCATTAGTGTGATACAAGATTAATGGCATCAGTGTGATTAATGTCATCAGTGTGATACAAGGTTGTCATCAGTGTGATTAATGATTAATGTCATCAGTGTGATAAATGATTGTCATTAGTGTGATACAAGATTAATGGCATCAGTGTGATACAAGGTTGTCATCAGTGTGATTAATGTCATCAGTGTGATAAATGACTAATGTCATCAATGTGATAAATGACTGTCATCAGTGTGAAAAAATGTAATGTGATTCAATGAGCCAATGAACGCTTAACAATAAGGAAGAAAATTATGATGTTTGTGAACGAAGATAGATAATTTTGTAAGTATTTTACCATTGTCACTATTTTATTACTTTAAGTTGGGTTGACCATTGTCATTGTATGACTCAATGTTTAATCATTAACAGTATTTGACCATTGTTTTTTTTTTTTTGTACCATTGAATAAAGAAACAACAGATAAAATGGTTTGGGCATGTGATAATTCAGAATGATCAAAACACAACGAGCCTTTAATAAATGCTGCGAGAACACCAGACTTATGGACAGACCATGAAAAAAGATGGATCGATGGAATATTAGAAACTCTAAGAAACAAAAAAGCTGTAGTGGCCAACAGAAGAGTAAAAGGCCACAAATTGCATCTCCCCTCGACGCTGGAAGGTAGATGGAGGAGATAAGAAAACCAATGTCATTGATCTGAATCTTATCCGTGGGTCAGTCACGGTGCAGTTTTAGTGGAAATTCAGGACATCATGCATATACAAGTACTGACCATGTGACCAGCTGATTATGTGTCATGATGAAGTCCTTACCCCTCCATATACAAGTACTGACCATGTGACCAGCTGATTATGTGTCATGATGAAGTCCTTACTCCTCCATATATGAGCACTGACCATGTGACCAGCTATGTGTCATGATGAAGTCCTTACACCTCCATATACGAGCACTGACCATGTGACCAGCTATGTGTCATGATGAAGTCCTTACTCTTCCATATACGAGTACTGACCAAGTGACCAGCTATGTGTCATGATGAAGTCCTTACTCCTCCATATACAAGTACTGACCATGTGACCAGTTGATTATGTGTCTTGATGAAGTCCTTACCCCTCCATATACAAGTACTGACCATGTGACCAGCTGATTATGTGTCTTGATGAAGTCCTTACCCCTCCATATACAAGTACTGACCATGTGACCAGCTGATTATGTGTCATGATGAAGTCCTTACTCCTCCATATATGAGTACTGACCATGTGACCAGCTGATTATGTGTCATGATGAAGTCCTTACCCCTCCATATACAAGTACTGACCATGTGACCAGCTGATTATGTGTCATGATGAAGTCCTTACTCCTCCATATACGAGCACTGACCATGTGACCAGCTGATTATGTGTCATGATGAAGTCCTTACTCCTCCATATACGAGCACTGACCATGTGACCAGCTGATCATGTGTCATGATCAAGTCCTACTCCTCCATATATGAGCACTAACCATGTGACCAGCTGATTATGTGTCATGATGAAGTCCTTAATCCTCCATATACGAGCACTGACCATGTGACCAGCTGATTATGTGTCATGATGAAGTCCTTACTCCTCCATATACGAGTACTGACCATGTGACCAGCTGATTATGTGTCATGATGAAGTCCTTACTCCTCCATATACGAGTACTAACCATGTGACCAGCTGATCATGTGTCATGATGAAGTCCTTAATCCTCCATATACGAGCACTGACCATGTGACCAGCTGATTATGTGTCATGATGAAGTCCTTACCCCTCCATATACGAGTACTGACCATGTGACCAGCTGATTATGTGTCATGATGAAGTCCTTACTCCTCCATATACGAGTACTGACCATGTGACCAGCTATGTGTCATGATGAAGTCCTTACTCCTCCATATACGAGTACTGACCATGTGACCAGCTATGTGTCATGATGAAGTCCTTACTCCTCCATATACGAGTACTGACCATGTGACCAGATATGTGTCATGATGAAGTCCTTACTCCTCCATATACGAGTACTGACCATGTGACCAGCTGATTATGTGTCATGATGAAGTCCTTACTCCTCCATATACGAGTACTAACCATGTGACCAGCTGATCATGTGTCTTGATGAAGTCCTTAATCCTCCATATACGAGTACTGACCATGTGACCAGCTGATTATGTGTCATGATGAAGTCCTTACTCCTCCATATACGAGTACTGACCATGTGACCAGCTATGTGTCATGATGAAGTCCTTACTCCTCCATATACGAGTACTGACCATGTGACCAGCTATGTGTCATGATGAAGTCCTTACCCCTCCATATACGAGTACTGACCATGTGACCAGCTGATTATGTGTCATGATGAAGTCCTTACTCCTCCATATACAAGTACTGACCATGTGACCAGCTATGTGTCATGATGAAGTCCTTACCCCTCCATATACGAGTACTGACCATGTGACCAGCTGATTATGTGTCATGATGAAGTCCTTACCCCTCCATATATGAGTACTGACCATGTGACCAGCTATGTGTCATGATGAAGTCCTTACCCCTCCATATACGAGTACTGACCATGTGACCAGCTGATTATGTGTCATGATGAAGTCCTTACCCCTCCATATACAAGTACTGACCATGTGACCAGCTGATTATGTGTCATGATGAAGTCCTTACTCCTCCATATACGAGTACTGACCATGTGACCAGCTATGTGTCATGATGAAGTCCTTACTCCTCCATATATGAGTACTGACCATGTGACCAGCTATGTGTCATGATGAAGTCCTTACTCCTCCATATACGAGTACTGACCATGTGACCAGCTATGTGTCATGATGAAGTCCTTACTCCTCCATATACGAGTACTGACCATGTGACCAGCTATGTGTCATGATGAAGTCCTTACTCCTCCATATACGAGTACTGACCATGTGACCAGCTATGTGTCATGATGAAGTCCTTACCCTTCCATATACGAGTACTGACCATGTGACCAGCTATGTGTCATGATGAAGTCCTTACTCCTCCATATACGAGTACTGACCATGTGACCAGCTATGTGTCATGATGAAGTCCTTACTCCTCCATATACGAGTACTGACCATGTGACCAGCTATGTGTCATGATGAAGTCCTTACTCCATATACGAGTACTGACCATGTGACCAGCTATGTGTCATGATGAAGTCCTTACTCCTCCATATACGAGCACTGACCATGTGACCAGCTATGTGTCATGATGAAGTCCTTACTCCTCCATATACGAGCACTGACCATGTGACCAGCTGATTATGTGTCATGATGAAGTCCTTACTCCTCCATATACGAGCACTGACCATGTGACCAGCTATGTGTCATGATGAAGTCCTTACTCCTCCATATACGAGCACTGACCATGTGACCAGCTATGTGTCCAGCTATGTGTCATGATGAAGTCCTTACTCCTCCATATATGAGTACTGACCATGTGACCAGCTATGTGTCATGATGAAGTCCTTACTCCTCCATATACGAGTACTGACCATGTGACCAGCTATGTGTCATGATGAAGTCCTTACTCCTCCATATACGAGTACTGACCATGTGACCAGCTATGTGTCATGATGAAGTCCTTACTCCTCCATATACGAGTACTGACCATGTGACCAGCTATGTGTCAAAATGAAGTCCTTACTCCTCCATATACGAGCACTGACCATGTGACCAGCTATGTGTCAAAATGAAGTCCTTACTCCTCCATATACGAGCACTGACCATGTGACCAGCTATGTGTCATGATGAAGTCCTTACTCCTCCATATACGAGCACTGACCATGTGACCAGCTATGTGTCAAAATGAAGTCCTTACTCCTCCATATACGAGCACTGACCATGTGACCAGCTGATTATGTGTCATGATGAAGTCCTTACTCCTCCATCATGAAACAGTATAAAGAGTCAAGTTCGCATGATCACAAGACTACAACACCGAAGAAGAAGACCTTTGTCAGTGTTTGACTGTTTTCAGTGTTTGATCATGATCAGTGTTTGGCCATCATCATAACTGTGTACTTTGTCAGTGTTTTAATTATTTTTAATGTTTACCATCAGTTACTGAACATTGCAATGTTCCTGTATTTTAATTGTGGAGTTTGAGAGTATGTTTAATAGATTGAATGTCTTCAGTAATTTATGGGATCCCATTGTTTCAGATGGTTTTATTTCAAATATTTTTGTTTTGAATGTTTCGTTTTTAGTTTTGTGTGTGTGTGTTTCTTGTTTGTTCCTGCTGAAAGCCTATTGGGCCGAAACGTCGTTTAGTCTGTGTCGTCCACTTATCACGTAAAGCTTCTAACATACCATTTTTTGTATTTTTTAATTTTTCAGATGGTGGGCAGCTTTGTGTGCATTTACTTGTGTGCCCTGTTTGCTGAGAGGTATAATAAGTGGAAGGTAAGTTTCTCTCTCTTACAAAATGTTCTCCACTTGACTTATTGAGGAAGCAAAGTGCTATCCACTTTACTTACTCTTCCTCTTCTTCTTTCCTTCCTCATCTGCCTTTCAGCGTCGAGGGGAGATATAATTTGCGATCTTTTGCTCTTCTGTTCGCCTCTGCTGCTGTTATGTTTCCTAGCATTTCTAAAATTCCATCAATCCATCTTTTTCGTGGCTGACCCTTGGGTCTGGTGTTCTCACGTTTGTTGAAGGCTCGTTGTGTTGTATTTTGATCTTTCTGCCTTGTCACGTGGCCAAACCATTTTTTCTGTTGTTTCCTTATGGCAGGGACTATTCCTAGCTTTTTTCTGTTCTTCATTTCTGATCTTATCTCTCAGACTGTTTCCCGTCATTCGTCTAACACATTTCATATTAGTAAAGGTTATTTTTCTTATTGTTCTTGCATCTAGGGTATTATTATTATTAAATTATTAGTATCATTGGTAGCACAACATTGGGATGAAGATAACTTTACTTATTGAGGAAGCAAAGTGCTATCCACTAAGGTAGCACTGTAATAGGGGTAGATTCTCAGTCCAAGGTCCAAAATTGAGGATGTGTTATGAATGGTCTGTCTCAAATTTAAACTTCAGGAGCTGGCACTCTCAATATGAGCCATGAAACTATCAGGAGCTGGCACTCTCAATATGAGACATAAAACTTAAAGAACTGGTACTCTCAATATGAGCCATGAAACTATCAGGAGCTGGCACTCTCAATATGAGACATAAAACTTCAGGAGCTGGCACTCTCAATATGAGCCATGAAACTATCAGGAGCTGGCACTCTCAATATGAGACATAAAACTTCAGGAGCTGATACTCTCAATATGAGCCATGAAACTATCAGGAGCTGGCACTCTCAATATGAGACATAAAACTTCAGGAGCTGATACTCTCAATATGAGACATAAAACTTCAGGAGCTGATACTCTCAATATGAGCCATGAAACTATCAGGTGCTGGCACTCTCAATATGAGACATAAAACTTTAGGAGCTGGCACTCTCAATATGAGACATAAAACTTCAGGAGCTGGTACTCTCAATATGAGACATAAAACTTCAGGAGCTGATACTCTCAATATGAGGCATAAAACTTCAGGAGCTGATACTCTCAATATGAGACATAAAACTTCAGGAGCTGGCACTCTCAATATGAGACATAAAACTTCAGGAGCTGATACTCTCAATATGAGACATAAAACTTCAGGAGCTGATACTCTCAATATGAGACATAAAACTTCAGGAGCTGATACTCTCAATATGAGACATAAAACTTCAGGAGCTGATACTCTCAATATGAGACATAAAACTTCAGGAGCTGATACTCTCAATATGAGACATAAAACTTCAAGAGCTGGTACTCTCAATATGAGACATAAAACTTCAGGAGCTGATACTCTCAATATGAGACATAAAACTTCAGGAGCTGGCACTCTCAATATGACACATAAAACTTCAAGAGCTGGTACTCTCAATATGAGACATAAAACTTCAGGAGCTGATACTCTCAATATGAGACATAAAACTTCAAGAGCTGGTACTCTCAATATGAGACATAAAACTTCAGGAGCTGATACTCTCAATATGAGACATAAAACTTCAGGAGCTGGCACTCTCAATATGAGACATAAAACTTCAGGAGCTGGCACTCTCAATATGACACATAAAACTTCAGGAGCTGGCACTCTCAATATGAGACATAAAACTTCAGGAGCTGGCACTCTCAATATGAGACATAAAACTTCAGGAGCTGACACTCTCAATATGAGACATAAAACTTCAGGAGCTGGCACTCTCAATATGAGACATAAAACTTCAGGAGCTGACACTCTCAATATGAGACATAAAACTTCAGGAGCTGGCACTCTCAATATGAGACATAAAACTTCAGGAGCTGACACTCTCAATATGAGACATAAAACTTCAAGAGCTGGTACTCTCAATATGAGACATAAAACTTCAAGAGCTGGTACTCTCAATATGAGACATAAAACTTCAGGAGCTGGTACTCTCAATATGAGACATAAAACTTCAGGAGCTGGTACTCTCAATATGAGACATAAAACTTCAGGAGCTGGTACCAGTATGGATTTATTGCTGCAGTTATACTGGGGAATGTGAAAGTGATAATGTTTCGACCTCAAACACACTGGTGGTGAATAACTCCTAGCATGCCTAGTGGTGAGATACAGAAGCATTAATTGCTTGTCTGTCAATGGATGCAACTGTCATCAGTGAGTCTGTTGTCATCAGTGAGTCTGTTGTCATCAGTGAGTCTGTTGTCATCAGTGAGTCTGTTGTCATCAGTGAGTCTGTTGTCATCAGTGAGTCTGTTGTCATCAGTGAGTCTGTTGTCATCAGTGAGTCTGTTGTCATCAGTGAGTCTGTTGTCATCAGTGAGTCTGTTGTCATCAGTGAGTCTGTTGTCATCAGTGAGTCTGTTGTCATCAGTGAGTCTGTTGTCATCAGTGAGTCTGTTGTCATCAGTGAGTCTGTTGTCATCAGTGAGTCTGTTGTCATCAGTGAGTCTGTTGTCATCAGTGAGTCTGTTGTCATCAGTGAGTCTGTTGTCATCAGTGAGTCTGTTGTCATCAGTGAGTCTGTTGTCATCAGTGAGTCTGTTGTCATCAGTGAGTCTGTTGTCATCAGTGAGTCTGTTGTCATCAGTGAGTCTGTTGTCATCAGTGAGTCTGTTGTCATCAGTGAGTCTGTTGTCATCAGTGAGTCTGTTGTCATCAGTGAGTCTGTTGTCATCAGTGAGTCTGTTGTCATCAGTGAGTCTGTTGTCATCAGTGAGTCTGTTGTCATCAGTGAGTCTGTTGTCATCAGTGAGTCTGTTGTCATCAGTGAGTCTGTTGTCATCAGTGAGTCTGTTGTCATCAGTGAGTCTGTTGTCATCAGTGAGTCTGTTGTCATCAGTGAGTCTGTTGTCATCAGTGAGTCTGTTGTCATCAGTGAGTCTGTTGTCATCAGTGAGTCTGTTGTCATCAGTGAGTCTGTTGTCATCAGTGAGTCTGTTGTCATCAGTGAGTCTGTTGTCATCAGTGAGTCTGTTGTCATCAGTGAGTCTGTTGTCATCAGTGAGTCTGTTGTCATCAGTGAGTCTGTTGTCATCAGTGAGTCTGTTGTCATCAGTGAGTCTGTTGTCATCAGTGAGTCTGTTGTCATCAGTGAGTCTGTTGTCATCAGTGAGTCTGTTGTCATCAGTGAGTCTGTTGTCATCAGTGAGTCTGTTGTCATCAGTGAGTCTGTTGTCATCAGTGAGTCTGTTGTCATCAGTGAGTCTGTTGTCATCAGTGAGTCTGTTGTCATCAGTGAGTCTGTTGTCATCAGTGAGTCTGTTGTCATCAGTGAGTCTGTTGTCATCAGTGAGTCTGTTGTCATCAGTGAGTCTGTTGTCATCAGTGAGTCTGTTGTCATCAGTGAGTCTGTTGTCATCAGTGAGTCTGTTGTCATCAGTGAGTCTGTTGTCATCAGTGAGTCTGTTGTCATCAGTGAGTCTGTTGTCATCAGTGAGTCTGTTGTCATCAGTGAGTCTGTTGTCATCAGTGAGTCTGTTGTCATCAGTGAGTCTGTTGTCATCAGTGAGTCTGTTGTCATCAGTGAGTCTGTTGTCATCAGTGAGTCTGTTGTCATCAGTGAGTCTGTTGTCATCAGTGAGTCTGTTGTCATCAGTGAGTCTGTTGTCATCAGTGAGTCTGTTGTCATCAGTGAGTCTGAGTCTGCTGGAACATGGAATAGAACATTCAGAGAACACACATAAGTTAGGAGCACATGTGAGACTCATCACCATGCCTACTCTTCATTGTCCGCTCAAGAGTACACCTGTGTGATTACCTTAAGTGCAGTGATGCGAAATCTTCATCATAATAGTAAATTAATTCTTGCATCCTTCCAGTGCTTGCTGTGTAAAAGAAGGGTGCCCTCCGTGCCTTGAGAGTACAATGTTAGTGCCCATATTTTTTAATAACCAATAACTCATTGTATGGGTGACATGGATGTTATCATGCCAGACTGCCCTACTTTCCCAGAAAAATCTGGCACCTATTTAAGGCTGGGTGAATCAAGGAGCAATAAATCAGGGTCAAACTTGTCATCGTGTTCTTAGTTGTCCAGTTCACTGATCTACTGCAGCTCACTGGACTTGCAGTGTATCTAACCATAAGTCACTGTTTTAAAATCTCAGTAAGTGAATCTATGCCTGCTATCATTGCCTTTCTTGTCAGTGTTCCTGTTAATTTTTTCCCTCTCCCCTCCCCCTTTCCCATTTAAGGACTTGATTTGTTATTTTCTTGTGTTTTTTCTCATCACATGCCGTCAATATATGTCTTTCTTTTCTTACTGATTATCAATGAGACTTTTGCATAATCACAAAACACAAACACAAAAGATGAAATGCATTTTACTAATTGTTGTAAAGCATTTAGTACCTTTGGTAACTGCGATAGCTCAGTGTTTAATTAACTGGACTACAAAGGACAAGAGGTAGGGTTCGATCCCAACCGACGGTTTCCATTCACCCAGCTTTTAATGGGTACTGGATTTTTTTTCTGGGAAAGTAAAGCAGCACAGGCATAATACTGACCACGTTACTCCAAAAATCATGCACTGAAGGTCTGTAAAATGTATGGTCACTAACACTATATTCCCTATACGCCACTTGGCGTGGGATGGGGTACTTTACTTTATTTTTTTACTATTTAGTACCTTGGAGAGCCTTAATCAATTCGGTCAACTAGTGTGAACAAATTCATCTCTGTTGAAATTTTCACATTTCTTTACTCTTATCGTTTCAGCATTATCACGATGCAGACTCTCCAATCAGAGTCTCCAGAGTTCCTAAGTCTAAAGCTGGGCATGCTCCAAACCTCAGCACTTTTACAGCGGATTCGTCTATGGATGACCCATACATGGAACCAGAGAACCATATATCAAGCTCACAGCATGTGAGCACCTCAAGTGGGGCTGGTTCAGCGGTGAGCCACAAGGAGTTTGATGATGATGATGAAGATGATGATGATGAGCATATTTCTGCCAAAGCTAATTCTCTCATGTCTGGTGTCATGACATCCAATGGCCTCCAACTTCGACCAAGATCATCCATGAGGCCTCGGATAGATCGCAGTGCATCCAGTTCACCTAAATTTAGATCTGGCATTAATGGCAGTATATAACTTGCCATAGAGTGCCAGATTTTTTCTGTAAATAATTCGAAAACAACTTTTGACATTTAAAAAAAAAATTTTTTTGCCTCTGATGAGAATTTGTAACTAATTACTAGTTCTGTAAATCTGTTTTTTTGCTACTTTCTTGCATGTATGTAAATTTGAAATGCCATAAGGCAACTGCAATACAATTTATTACTTGATTAAACAATTTCAAGAGTTTTTCTACTTCATAATTTGACTGCTGTAAGTTTATAATAATGAGAACAAGTATTTATAGTTACGCCTGTTTAGTTTTAAAAGATATTATTTCAAGGCTTAGATAATACAGTTTTGCAAATAAAATATACAATTTGTTGGTTTAGGGGTGTATTTTTTATAATGAATAAATTCTCTATCAAAGTGTTTTTTTTAAATATAACATTTGTTAATGTTTTCATTCAGAGATATCCAATTTCTCTTTTGAGGGATTTAGATTTTAGGATAAGAGAGGGCACAAGTTTTTTAAGATACAAAAATTAGTAGTGTGTTAGAGATAAGTTTTTTTTTAAGTTCATAAATTATTAGTATGTTAGGTATACAGTTTTTAAAAATGTAATAGTGCATTATAGATAAAAATGTGTAGTTTTAAGAAACACAAATGTATGTTAATATGAGTTTTTTAAAGTTAGGAAATACAAATGTCTGTTAACTCTTTCCGTACGGAAGCTTTTTAACACAACGGACGAGATTTCAGAGACAAAATTGTTCATGGTTTTAAGAATCAATCTACATATTTATATTTAACATATTATATATGAATTATTAGATAATTGAACAAGGTATTAGATTTCACCAATACCAAGATGATACAAGACATGTAAAATGAATATGTTTTGGTTGGTGATGTTCACACTAATCAAATTGAGAGTGATGCACTGTGCGGCGAAATGTACGGAAAGAGTTAATATTGGTTTTTTTAAAATCAGGAAATACAAATGTCTGTTAATATGAGTTATTAAAGTCAGGAAATACAAATGTCTGTTAATATGAGTTATTAAAGTCAGGAAATACAAGTGTCTGTTAATATGAGTTATTAAAGTCAGGAAATACAAATGTCTGTTAATATGAGTTTTTTAAATCAGGAAATACAAATGTCTGTTAGTATGAGTTATTAAAGTCAGGAAGTACAAATGTCTGTTAGTATGAGTTTTTTAAGTCAGGAAATACAAATGTCTGTTAATATGAGTTTTTTAAGTCAGGAAATACAAATGTCTGTTAATATGAGTTATTAAAGTCAGGAAATACAAATGTCTGTTAATATGAGTTATTAAAGTCAGGAAATACAAATGTCTGTTAATATGAGTTTTTTAAGTCAGGAAATACAAATGTCTGTTAGTATGAGTTATTAAAGTCAGGAAATACAAATGTCTGTTAATATGAGTTTTTTAAGTCAGGAAATACAAATGTCTGTTGTTTTTAATTTTATTTATAGTTTCATTCTCCTAACGGCAGGATCATATGTCCAGTTTTCAGTAGCGACAGGGGCTTTTATCCATCAGTAAGATGATGTATAACATGGAGCATCTGTACTGGGTGTGTTGTGTTTATCTCACAACCACATTGAAATTCCCAGGCAGACCTCAGAAATTGGATAATCACCTTAACAGATCATTTTGTTATGCTTGAAAGATTAATGTAAATTATACATAGGTTATATCTCATGATTAAATTATGGAAAGATTAATGTAAATTATATATAGGTTATATAATCTCATGATTAAATTATGGAAAGATTAATGTAAATTATATATAGGTTATATAATCTCATGATTAAATTATGGAAAGATTAATGTAAATTATATAAAGGTTATACAATCTCATGATTAAATGACAGAAATATTAATGATAAACCAAACTTAGGTTATAGAATCTCACAATTAAATGATCGGTGTCTGTTTAGTTTGACCAGCAACCACTGCTATGCCAGATTGGAATATGTGTTTAGTTTAAATGTTGTAACATTAACTGCAAGTGTGTTGTATGTGTGTGTGCATGCGTGTTTACAAAAGGTGCGTTACATTAAAAAATGTACAAATACAAAAGGAAAAGGGAGGAGAGCAAGAAGCACAGTAAGATGGACCAACAACATCAAAGAAATGCTGCACCAACTTCAAGTGGCAATTGTTGAGTCTGCCAGAACGGTCAAAACGAGAACTTTATATCTCCCTTGACACCCATTCTATTCTATTCATTAAATCAGTTTCATTGCAGTTGGGACATCCCCATATCCACTCAACCAGCCCATCCCAGTTTTTCTCAAAGCATATACAGACAACAAAGGACAAGAGGTAGGGTTTGATCCCAACTGACGGCTTCCGGGTTCACCCAGTCTTAAATGGATATCGGATTTTTTTTCTGAGAAAGTAAAGTGGCACGGGCGTAATACCAACCACATTACCCCAAAATCATGTGCTGAAGGTCTGTAAAATTTATGGTCACTAACACCATATTCCCTATATGCCACCTGGCGTGACGGGGGTTCTTTGCTTACTTTGACTATATACAGACTGATTGTTCCCCTTAAGGTGTTGATTGAGGAGACTTCTATTTTTCCTCTTAAGCACTTCAGATTGACCAGATCCCTTTTCCACCTTTAGACTCGTCAGTCTCTCAATGTATACATCATTGTCCTACCCATCATCCTCCTCTTTTCTTAAGGATTGCAGGACAAACTTGATGATGTCCTCTTTGTTCACAGTAAGGTGACACTTAGTGCCAAAGCTGCCAGTGAGTTTACATACGAATGGCATGCCCTCGACAGTGCACGTACGTTAAAACACTCACTGCAGAACCATCCAAGATCTGCATCCATTCCTGCCGCAGACATCGAATGGGTACAAGATGAAGTACAAAAGTTGTGTTATATTAGGTCGACCTTACAAGAGGTGTGTCATATTATTGTATGTACAGGAGGTGTGTTACAGTGCACATAGTGTACATGAGTACAACTAGTGTGCTGTATTAACGTTGGTGTCTGTATACAAGATGTGTTCTTTATTAAAGTCTGTATATAAAATGTGTGCTTTATTTTCTTAGTGCACAAATGGTGGTTTTTTTTTGTGCTTAGGTGCACTAGAGGTGTGCACATTAATGTGTGTGTGTCTGAAAAAATTGTGCTGTAGTGGTTAATGAACATATATGTTATATTTGACTTCAAGAAGTGTACAAAATTAATTTGTACATTTACAAGAAGTGATTTTATTTAGTGTACAGGTCATGCTATATTTTAAATTTTGTGTGTACATGAAGCTCTGTATTTTAATCCATCTGTGTATGTACAAGAGGTGATGTATTTTAGTTTTTCTGCATGTACAAGCGATGTATTTTAGTGAAGTACATGTACTAGTGTATTTTACTCTATATTAAGCTCAATATTTAGAAGTATGATAACCTAATTATAGTGTGAAATGTCAGTTTTGCTGTCTATAAGAATTACTTTTTGTAATGAGCACGTGTACTAGATGGGCTATATTTGATTCACATACAAAATATTTAATTTGTACATAAACAAAACAGTCTATACGTAGTTTGTACATGGGCAAGAAGTGGTATAGGTTTTTTCTATATGTACTGTGTACAATACAGGAAATGTTAGTTTCAGTTCATCAATGCTCATGAAATAATTCATCAAGTGTACATGTACAAAAGGTGCAAAATGCATACTTTGTACATGTTATGCTACAATTAGTATGTACATGGAATTATTTTTTATGTTTGTACATAGATATTATCTTTATTCTTTTACAGACGTTTTTACGGAAGTTCTGTTTTTTAGATCTCTTTTGTTGCTCCAGTCAAATAAAAAAAGAATTCATTTAGTTTTTTTAATTGTGCACTTTTCCCATGTAGCTGGACACAAGTCTGTAACTTCCTGTTGAGTATTTATAATAGACTTGTCCAACAAGGGAATAGAGGTGAAACAGGCACTCTCAAACACAATCTTCATTCCAATGTTGTGCTTCAAGTGTCAGATCAGGTACTAGATTCAAGAACAATCAGAAAAATAAGCACCATTATACCAGACCAATATATAGAACAACAAAAACTGAAATGGTTTGGCCACCTGGTCAGAATGAATCCTTATCAATCACCATCAAGGGCGTTTTTCTCGAGAATGCATGGAAAAAGACCAAGAGGAAGACCCAGAAGAAGATGGATAGATGCAGTGACAGAGACACGTTAAAAACAAAGGAAAATCACTAATTTAGACAGTTCGAGCAGCTCAAAAATGGCAAATGATATAAACCACAACACCTTTTAGGTACCAGTGAAAAGAGAAAAGAAGAAGAAGATACCAGACTCTTTGCAAGCATGGAGACTGCTAGAATGAACAAATTTAGCTCAAAGAAACAGTATCTGGGTCTATGCCCTGTGGACTGGCCATGGCTCGAAAGGTCAATAGATAGTTTATACCAGACACATGACAGGAGGTGCCTGAGAAATCAGATCAGAAAAGAACCAAGAAAAATCCTAGAAATAAATCTCCAGTCATTGAATATATAAAGAAATAACAGACAAAATGGTTTGGCCACATGATATGACAGAAAGCATACTATAACTAGACTTCAACAAACTATATGAGAACACCAGACCCAAGGGTAGACCATGAAAAAGATGGATTAATGGAATATTAGAAACACTGAGAAACATAATAGCAGGAGAGGCCAATAGAAGAGCAAAAGACCAGAAGCTATATATCTTCCTCAACAATCTTCTTCTTTTTCTTCTTCTATCCTTCCTCTGAAATGTAGAAATGTGGTTTTACAGAAGAATGTTGAGAGTACCATGTACAGCTAAGAAGAGTAATGAAGATGTTCTGAGAGAGGTCAAAGCAAAAAGAGAGCTAATTTCCAATATTAAGAAGAAACAATCATCATTTTTTGGCCATGTAAAGAGACGAGAATATATTGTAACAACTGGAAAAATTGAGGGACGAAGAGATTGAGGGAAGCAAAGAGAAAAAATAACAGACAGCTTAAGAGAATGGCTTCGCAAAAGGTCAACAACAGAAATGATAAGTAGCTGCCGAGATCGAAAGTTGTGGAGTGACATGATCACCTACGCCAGCAGGCCCGGTACTTGATGATGATCCTTCCGTTATTGTAGTTGGCATCGAGGGAAGATACAATCTGCGATTCTTTGCTCTTCTGTTGGCCTCTTCTGATGTTATCCCTCCTAGTGACTCTAGTATTCCCTTTATCCATCTCTTTCTCAGTCTTCCTCTTAATCTGGCGTTTTCGTAGCGTTTGTTTATGGCTCTTTGAGTCATTGTTAGCCCTCAACAATAAAAGGCAAATAAAAGGAAAGAAGAAAAAAAAACTGATTCAAAATGTACAATGTACCTATTGAACAAGCTTGTTGCAGATGCTACAAGGTAATGGGAATGTACCCCACACACACATTCATTTGATTCACCAATTTTGCACATTTAGTATAGGTGGCGTTTCAGTCTGTTATGACCAGGATATATCAGTTTTCACATTTGGTGTAGGTGGCGTTTCAGTCTGTTATGTCCAGGATATATCAGTTTTCACATTTGGTATAGGTGGCGTTTCGGTCTGTTATGTCCAGGATATATCAGTTTTCACATTTGGTATAGGTGGCGTTTCGGTCTGTTATGACCGGGATATATCAGTTTTCACATTTGGTGTAGGTGGCGTTTCAGTCTGTTATGTCCAGGATATATCAGTTTTCACATTTGGTGTAGGTGACGTTTCAGTCTGTTATGACCAGGATATATCAGTTTTCACATTTCATGCTGTCATCTTCTTGTCTTTGAAGAGGGAATCAGCTTTCACAACTGGGTCAAGCTGAAGAATGTTCACCATACTTGAAAACCTAGCCCAGATAACTAGAGAAGCACACTAAACTCATTCATCAACTCCGTTTATGATACTTTCCTCACTTCATACAATTTACCAGATGAAGATTCTCAGAATATGTTGGCTGATCAAAATCAGCCTCTGATAAGATCTCAACATTAGCTGTCAGTGATGGATGCATAGAGTTGAGACAGTTTAGATCATGTCTGTTATACATTTCTAGTTATGTACTAATTTACAACAGGATAGAAACATATCTCCACCAAAAACACTTATTACCGTATCAAGGGAAAGAAAAATATTCTTTTAACTATTAACTAACCATTAAATATTTTGTTTTTATATTTTAAAACTATCATCATCATGTACCATACTGGGCAGCAGGGGAGATCATGTCTTTCTACAATTATCTGTCCACAGTGCATCGAATCAGTTCTGTTGTTGACTGGTCACTATGCCATGATACCAAGCTATCAACGAGGCATGTTCCAATGAAACCCATCCCAGTGGCTTTATTACAAACATATGTATGGTACATCAGCAGGTGTGGCACAATTATATGTTATAGATGCAGTGACCTTTGAGCTGATGCCCTTCGTACCAATGCCATGTAGTAGTATCTGCGGGTATTTTTAAGTTCTGCTGTTGTTCCATACAGAGTGTTCCATTTGCAGTGTCTTTGAGGAAGTTGTGTTGTTCTGATGTCAGTGAGCTTTGGACATTGAAACAGGTGGTGTTCTACAGTTTCTTGTGGGTGATTACAGAGTGGACATACTGGGGTATGGTTTTGTTGTATTCTATTAATGTGGTTATTCAGCATAACATGTCCTGTTCTCAGTCTGAAGATGGTGGCAGAATTATAAAAAGCAATTGTTATGAAGCCTGTCCGTATCAGGGTTTTTTGAAAAAAGTTGTCATAGGCATTTAGACACGTATCCCGCTGCTTGTGGAGATTGATGGATACCGGAGTCAAATCGAAGCTCTAGGCTGGGTGTTGAAAAACTTCCGACCATTTCCTTTCTAGCACTTCCTGCACAATGTTTGCAACATGTGGATGAGCATTGTCATGAAGCAGAATCACACCACACGAAAGCATATCGGGTCTCTTATTTTTGATGGCTGTATGCAGGTTGTCTAGTGTGTCGTTTTGTAGCGGATGGCACTAATGTTCACGCCAGGCTCTATAAAGTCTGCCAGTAAAAGCCCTTTATGGCCAAAAAATGAGGTCAGCATAATCTTACCAGTGGAAACCTGTGACTTTAATTTTTATCATTTTAGTGGTTTGGGATATTTCCGTATTGCTGCACCAATCTTGGCAATGACTTCTTCTGTGACAACATTATGTGCCTGACCTGGCTGTGGAAGACCTTTCATTAATTCATGTCTTTCTCAAAACATTTTTGCCCAGCCCTTCACTGTAGCCATTAGCCCCACTTTTATCGCCTTACACTTTGTTGATCTATTTTAGCTGTCCAGGGAAGTCTCAACATAAAACTATCAAAACTTGATTGCTCTTTCTTGCTGCAGAACTAATCATCTTGAAGAAAGTCCTCAAGGTCTTCAACAAACACTTTCAGCTCTCAGTGGAACATAGGTCTTCAACAAACATTTTCCAGGTCATTCTGTTTTTTGCCAGTCTTTTAAGATCATTCCATGTCTTCCCCATCATCTTCATCTCTGCTTCTATCTGTCTTCTCCAAGAATTCCTTGGTCTTCCTCTTTGTCTTTTCTCCTGAGGATTCCAAAAAAGGGACTGTTGTATAATACTCTCAGTTGGCTTCCGTAGTGTGTGTCCTATCCAGCGCCATCATCTTCACTGTATCTCTTTATCCACTTGTATTTGGCTGGTACATATCTATAATTCTATGTTAGTGATTTTGTCCTGCTATTTCCATCCTTTTATTCTGCGTAAGCATCCATTAAGCAATTTTCCTAGTTGTTACAATATATTGCAGCTGTCCTCTTCTCATTACATGGCCAAAAAATGATGATTGTGTCTTCCTAATATTGGAAATTAGCTCTCTTTTTGCTTTGACCTCTTTCAATATGTTTTCATTACTCTTCTTAGCTGTCCATAGTATTCTCAACATTCTTCTGTAAAACCACATTTCTACAGCCTCCAGTGATTTTCTTATCTGTTGTCCTATTGTCCATGATTCACATCCATATGTTAAGACTGGCTCTACATAACGTTTAAGAACTCTTTTCTTGTTTCTATTATCAAAAATGGATTGCATAGTATTTTACTCATTTTTTGGATAGCTGCTTTTGCCTGAGCCATGGTCCATAGGTCACTGAATTAATAATCAACCAATCAGAATCCAGTATGAAAGTTACAAACAGCAACCAATCAAAAATGATTTCACTGTAAGACTTAGCAATTTTATTCACGTCATCACAGTACCTGTTGTATATATATTGTTGACTCACTTCCCTCCTCTCACACTACAACATACAAGGAAATGAGAAAGTAGATAAACGGATTAAAGAAGGAAGGAAATTACTTCAAGTAAACATTCTGGTCTAGGGAGCCGCGATAGCTTAGTGGTTATACAAAGAACAAGAAGTAGGGTTCGATCTCAACCGACGGCTTCCGGGTTCACCCTACCTTAAATGAGTACAAAATTTTTTTTCTGGGAAAGTAAAGCGGCACGGGCATAATACCGACCACATTACCCCAAAAATCATGTGCTGAAGGTCCGTAAAATTTATGGTCACTAACATGATATTCCCTATACGCCACTTGGTGTGACGGGGCTCTTTACTTTTTTCTAAACATTCTGGTCAAGTGCCAACAAAAACTAATCTATTATACAAGTACTCTACAGCACAAACTGAAAACTAGACCATCGCATATACAAAAGTACAAAATGTTAGCCTTCAAGGAAAAAAATAACTCAGGATAAGATGAATATATGAAATTAGTCGCTAAAAAAAAAATAATATCAAGGCGACAACAGCTCAAGTAATGCAGGTAGTGATGTTCAAAAAGCTGCACATTTCCTCCGTCAGCAACGCCTCGCAGAACAAGCAGTAAGGCAAAAGTAATCTAAACAAGAAATTGGAGAAATTTACGTTTTGTGAATTTTAGGATTATGATAAAGACATCTCTAACAGGTATTACTTTAAAATGATGGTTTTAATTTTTGGCGCTTTTTTTTTCATTCATTTAATTCATTCACTTCAAATTTAACTACTGAATCTACATTTATATTTTTTTCATTTTTTTTTAAAATGACTAAGTCCACATTTATAGTTTTTTTCATTAGTTTTTATAATTAATCCACATAGTTTTTCATAAATTTTTATAATTAATCAACAAAGTTTTTCATTAATTTTTATAATTAATCAACAAAATTTTTCATTAATTTTTATAAATAATCCACATAGTTTTTCATAAATTTTGTAAAAATTACTATATCCACATTTAGTTTTTTCATTAATTTTTTTATATTATCCACCTTTAGTTTTTTTGCATTAATTTTAACAAAAACTTACTATATCCAAATTTATCTATCTATCTATTGTCCTTTCAAGCCGAAGACGGCACATAGGGCAGAACTACATCTCAAAAACAGAAACCTTGTGTGCTAAAATGGCACATATTGCAGAGATCACTGCTTACTAAAATCTATGGCTCTGTTTCCATAACAATACTTTTTACAATGACAGCTTGTCAAGCCATCGATCAGTCTCCTTAGTCACCTCTTGCGACATGCCTGGAAGGTCACAGTGTCACTATTCTTTACTTCCCACATAATGAGGCCCCGGTAACACACGGGAGCAAATTTATAGCTTTACATAATTTTTTTCTTATTAGTATATCCACATATATAGTTTTTTTTTTTCATTAATTTTTCTCCTCCAGTTCATGGTTATATTTCTAACACTGGTATTTCCATTTATTTTTTTTTATTCACTGTTTTTTTTTTTTTTCCCACTCCTTGTCTATAATTACAATCATTGCTTTGCTTTCGTTCACTGTTTTTGATTAAACTTATCATGTGCTGTATATGCATGTTATTTTGTTTTGTTTTTGTTCTCCTTTTGTTTTTGTTTTTTAACAGAGTGCCAACAGAATTAGTATTCTATTAAGACATGCAGTCACACAAACTGAAGGCATTGTCTATATTTTACTGTTTTGTCATATTCCTTACTATCTAATATAATAGAGTATTAAATTGTACTTCAGGATGTCTTTAATTTTAAAACATGTTGATATATTTTACAACTTGTTACTACTAGTCACAGCAAAAAAAAAAAAAAAAAAGAAAAAAAAGAAACAAAATGACAAATTTCTTGAAAACTGGCAATTTTTTTTGGTTTTTGCGATGTATCTCACGAAATAGGGGCGAAAAAAAAATCCTACATCGATGGAAACAAATCCAACACTCAGGGGTCACTGAAAGTAGTAATTAGGAAGGAACACAGAGGGGGGTAATGTTTGACCACAGCAAAATGTCAAATTTGGAATAATTTGTGTTTTGATGCTGTAATTTTTACGACGGTATCATAATCCCGGGGTAACCTTTTCTAACTTCTTGAGCATATTGTCAGAACAAACTACATGTTTTAGATCAATTTTCATTTATTTTCTCTCTGTTATTTCACATTTTAAAAACTTTGTGGAAAAAAGGCAATGTCACAGTGTAGTTAAACCCTTTGGTAAGGAGTGTATTAAGTGTCTCTTGTGGCCAGCCTCTTCTTTTGTTTCAAGTCGGGCCTCACTGCTGAGACTGCCAGGGGAGGTTGCTGCAGAGAGAAATCAGAAATAAAAATCCCAACTGGTGCAACCAAGATTTGATCTCACAACCTCTCTACCTCTAGACCAGCGTCTTGCCTCAAGACCAACCACTCCCCCGTTTCCTATTTGAGGGCTTGTTCTGTGATTCTCAGGTTATCTCATCTCATGTCTGAAAAATCCCCACCTTTTCTTCCTGAGTATAGGTGATGCTGTTGGGTTGCATGACCATTGATGGTCCTGTACACAAAAACTCATCATCATCGAGTGCCATCTCCGCAACAAAGGTTGGCTACCATGGAGCGCTATTCCGCTCTGTCTTTTGCTTTGATGGTGCAGGTTGTCATAGGTTGATTTGTCCATCTTTTGATGTTACTTGTCTATGTTAGTCTTGGTCTGCCTCTGCCTCTAGTACCCTTTTTTTTCCCCCTACAAGATTACTTTTAGTAGGATGTTGTGACTTTTAACATGGCCCAAAAATTGCATTTGTCTTGTTTGAATTGTGTTCAGTAGTTCTCTTTTCATTTTTAGTTGTTTTAAAACTTCATCATTTGTTTTCTTTTCTTTCCATTTAATTCTACCTATTCTTCTATAAATCCATATTTCAAAGGCTTCAATTCTCTCTTCTGTTTTCTTGTCCAATGTCCATGTTTCTGCACCATATAGGAATGTTGAGTAGATATAACATTTTGCTATTCTTAGTTTTAGCCCTGGTGTTATTTGTTTTGATGTTAGTATATTTTTCAAGGCATTAAAATTACTTTTTGCAATTCCTATTCTTTTGTTTATTTCAGTTTTAAATTTTCCATCACTGGTTATATATACTATGTCCAAGGTAGTTGTAGTTCTGAGCTGTTTCCAGGTCTATTCCTTCAACTTTGATATCCACTTGTAGGTTTTGAGTATTATCTTTGTTTATGATCATAGTTTTAGTCTTTTTGATATTCATATCTAATCCATATTTTTTGCTTATCATGTTTAGTTCATTAAGTAATTGTTGTAGATCACACAAAAACAACTTTCACAATATTTAATTACTCTGTCTTCCACACCCACTGACCTCGACCACTCCTCAAGTCCCAAGACCAGAACAGATCTACCTTAATCCAGAACTCAATTCATCGGTTGTGTCATCATCAGTATAATTTAATGTTTCAGACCACTGGTGTCAGTCTCTCAATTTTGATCATCTAAATAATCAACATCATCACCACAGTCATTGTGTCTGAGGGTAACAACTTGGTCTTTGATTACTCCCCCCCACCTGCCCTCCACATTAGCCTCACACTTTAAAAACCTTAATTAATCCATTTTACAATCACAATTAATCCCATTTTATTACCATTTTACAATCACAATTAATCCCATTTTATTACCATTTTACTATCACAATTAATCCCATTTTATTACCATTTTCCTATCACAATTAATCCCATTTTATTACCATTTAGAACCTCCATTACTTCGATCTTATTACCATTTTAGAACCTCCATGTACTCAAATAATTGCTTGTGCATACATGTTAATCATAAAATGTTCTAGAAATGACAAAATATCAATTTATAGACTTGCCATTTTTTTTAATGATCTGTAGTACAAATCTGTAGTACAAATGTACACGTTTAAAATCTCCGTGATGTAATTATTTCTATGTTGACCCTTGCTGATCAAAGATGAACATATATCTCAAACCAAACTTGTAGTCTATCTGGAAAACAGTTCATTAAAGCATACCTAAAATTAGAGCCAGAAAAGTCAAGTACACATTTTTATGGGGAAGGATATCCATCTTATATTGAGACCTATCAAAGCCATATATTTCAGTTTACTTGATGCTTTTATAGTCTAGTTTGTGACATGAAACTTGGAGATTTGTATGGTCTTTTCACATTAATAACAATTGATATTGATGTGCTCAAAGTAGAAGTGGTTATGATGTACACACGGTAGAAGTGGTTATGATGTGCACACAGTAGAAGTGGTTATGATGTACACACGGTAGAAGTGGTTATGATGTGCACACAGTAGAAGTGGTTATGATGTGCACACGGTAGAAGTGGTTATGATGTGCACAAGGTAAAAATGGTTATGATGTACACACGGTAGAAGTGGTTATGATGTGCACACGGTAGAAGTGGTTATGATGTGCACAAGGAAGAAGCTGTTATGATGTGCACAAGGTAAAAATGGTTATGATGTACACAAGGAAGAAATGGCCTTTTATGTACTCAAAGTACAGTTGTGTATTTTTTTTGTATGTGTACAGACCAGAAATGGCTATTCATATGCTCAAAGTAGGAATGGTTATTGATGTGTTTGTGACTGATGTGCACACATGAATCGTTGTAAATTATGTGCACAAGGAAATGATAGTTATTGAACCTCGTTTTAGTGCACTTTTGTTTTATTCTGTAACTCAACTCTACTTCAGAATTGAAGCACCACTGGGAGGTGGAGTAGATTCTGGATTGTCTCTGTTTGCCAATCCTGTCCACTCTCAGCCTAGTCACTGGTGGGCGTATTTACCGCCGGCACCATTTTAATAACACAAAACTTGGCAACACACGTGACTACTTAATCTGTTCATTGATACATTTCAAATGTTCAACTCAACGAGACATTTTATTTTTAACTCATTTCTCTATTTACCTTTTTTTTTTTTTGGGGGGTGGGGTGTAAAGTTATCCACTTTTTCAAAGCATACGTCAATTAACTGGATAAAGCAAAAGGAGAGATTATATGTAAATGTATATTGTAGTGAGAGACAAACATAAATGATCTCCTGTTAGCCTTGTGAACTGTGGTAGAACCGTAAGACACCCACATTTTCAGTAGTCGACATAACAATAATCTTCACAGCAGCATAGTGCCCAATACCAAAAATACAGTCAAGTGTGGCATATAGGGAATAAATATGGTGCCAGTGTCTATGTTTTTCTACTTCTGGCACATTTTTGGGGGGTGAATAATGTGGTCAGCACTACACTGGTGCTGTAGTAAAATCTTTCCCAGAAAAAAAAATACTTGGTACGCCTTTAAGGCAGGGTGAACCTAGAATCCATCAAACCTAACTTCTTTTCTCCAGTAGAACAGCCACTATTCCTTAATCATTTTAGCCCTTTAGCCCCATTATTGGAGCATAGGTCATGGACAAGGTTTCTCCCTATTCTTGGACATTTTCTCTACCTTTCTTCAGTCTAGGCCATAGACAAGGTCTCTCCCTATTCTTGGACATTTTCTCTACCTTTCTTCAGTCTAGGCCATAGACAAGGTCTCTCCCTATTCTTGGACATTTTCTCTACCTTTCTTCAGTCTAGGCCATAGACAAGGTCTCTCCCTATTCTTGGACATTTTCTCTACCTTTCTTCAGTCTAGGCCATAGACAAGGTCTCTCCCTATTCTTGGACATTTTCTCTACCTTTCTTCATTCTAGGCCATAGACAAGGTCTCTCCCTATTCTTGGACATTTTCTCTACCTTTCTTCATTCTAGGCCATAGACAAGGTCTCTCCCTATTCTTGGACATTTTCTCTACCTTTCTTCAGTCTAGGCCATAGACAAGGTCTCTCCCTATTCTTGGACATTTTCTCTACCTCTTTCCAGCCTAGGCCATAGACAAGGTCTCTCCCTATTCTTGGACATTTTCTCTACCTTTCTTCAGTCTAGGCCATAGACAAGGTCTCTCCCTATTCTTGGACATTTTCTCTACCTCTTTCCAGTCTAGGCCATAGACAAGGTCTCTCCCTATTCTTGGACATTTTCTCTACCTCTCTCCAGTGTAGGCCAACACTCTTGAAGGTTCCCATGGCTTCTCTTCTCCTGGCATTCCTGGGCCTTTCTTGCTTTAACTTTCCTAGTGGGTTCCATCATGTCTACCTATGCTGGCATCAGGTATGTCCAATCTATCTTTCTTCATTCTAGGCCATAGACAAGGTCTCTCCCTATTCTTGGACATTTTCTCTACCTTTCTTCAGTCTAGGCCATAGACAAGGTCTCTCCCTATTCTTGGACATTTTCTCTACCTCTTTCCAGCCTAGGCCATAGACAAGGTCTCTCCCTATTCTTGGACATTTTCTCTACCTTTCTTCAGTCTAGGCCATAGACAAGGTCTCTCCCTATTCTTGGACATTTTCTCTACCTCTTTCCAGTCTAGGCCATAGACAAGGTCTCTCCCTATTCTTGGACATTTTCTCTACCTCTCTCCAGTGTAGGCCAACACTCTTGAAGGTTCCCATGGCTTCTCTTCTCCTGGCATTCCTGGGCCTTTCTTGCTTTAACTTTCCTAGTGGGTTCCATCATGTCTACCTATGCTGGCATCAGGTATGTCCAATCTATCTCCAATACCTATTTATAATCTGATTGATACTCAATTGACCCTTATGTTTTTTTTCTTTCCCAGGAGTCTTATTTCTGATCTCATCACACCATTTGATGTTCATACATTTCCTTAAACATTTCCTTACAGATGTCTGTAACTTTTGTTTTATTATATTATTCAGCATTTACACGCCAGAGCCAGGTATAAGAGAACTGTTCTAACATCTGTATTAAATAGCCTTATCCATGTGCTTGTATTGATCTTTAATACTAACTTATAACTATTATTTTCAGTACACATTAGTAACTGTGATCACAAACCAATCAACAGAGCACCCTCCCACCAGCCTAGCATGTTTTGTACACATCAACATGCTAGAAATAAAAATAGTACAATTATAGCTGTTGTTGTTGTTTATCAAACACTTTATTGAAGTGACTTGCAGCTTGTTTGAGATCAAATCTGAGACAGAGGGAATGTTGAAGCCAACACTTGTGGTTCCTTGTTTTTGTTCAGAATGTAGATGATCATTTTTGTGTTCACATATGTTGTTGATAATAACAAGCAACAGCATTTTGATTATTTCAGAGACAAGTATTGAATTTATCTTCACTGTTGTTTCATTATCAGAGATCACTGGTGAATATTAGTAAGGTTTTGTTGGTGATAAGATGGGAGGTTAGTGAAGTCTTAGTAAGGTTTTGTTGGTGATAAGATGGGAGGTTAGTGAAGTCTTAGTAAGGTTTTGTTGGTGATAAGGTGGGATGTTAGTGAAGTCTTAGTAAGGTTTTGTTGGTGATAAGATGGGAGGTTAGTGAAGTCTTAGTAAGGTTTTGTTGGTGATAAGATGGGAGGTTAGTGAAGTCTTAGTAAGGTTTTGTTGATGATAAGATAGGAGATTAGTGATGTCTTAGTAAGGTTTTGTTGATGATAAGATAGGAGATTAGTGATGTCTTAGTAAGGTTTTGTTGGTGATAAGATAGGAGGTTAGTGATGTCTTAGTAAGGTTTTGTTGATGATAAGATGGGAGATTAGTGATGTCTTAGTAAGGTTTTGTTGATGATAAGATAGGAGATTAGTGATGTCTTAGTAAGGTTTTGTTGATGATAAGATGGGAGATTAGTGATGTCTTAGTAAGGTTTTGTTGATGATAAGATGGGAGATTAGTGATGTCTTAGTAAGGTTTTGTTGATGATAAGATGGGAGATTAGTGATGTCTTAGTAAGGTTTTGTTGATGATAAGATGGGAGATTAGTGATGTCTTAGTAAGGTTTTGTTGGTGATAAGATGGGAGGTTTATGGTGAAGTCTTAGTAAGGTTTTGTTGGTGATAAGATAGGAGATTAGTGATGTCTTAGTAAGGTTTTGTTGGTGATAAGATGGGAGATTAGTGAAGTCTTAGTAAGGTTTTGTTGGTGATAAGATGGGAGGATAATGGTGAAGTCTTAGTAAGGTTTTGTTGGTGATAAGATGGGAGGATAATGGTGAAGTCTTAGTAAGGTTTTGTTGGTGATAAGATGGGAGGTTAGTGATGTCTTAGTAAGGTTTTGTTGGTGATAAGATGGGAGGTTTATGGTGAAGTCTTAGTAAGTTTTTGTTGGTGATAAGATGGGAGGTTAGTGAAGTCTTAGTAAGGTTTTGTTGGTGATAAGATGGGAGGTTTATGGTGAAATCAGTTAATAAAATGCAGACCATGATTTCTTTCTTGCAAGCCCAATTTAAAAGTTCACTTTGCAAGTTGTTGCCATAAATTTGACCATTAATTGATGTAAACAGTAAACATTTGCGTGTTGATTTAGTTGTTTTGGTTTCTGTCCTCCAATCAAATCAACTGCTATTTTAAATTTTAATTAAGCTTTAATTTTGAAAACTAAATGTTTATTTGCAAACATGTTTTGGTAACTGCTTTTGTTATTATAACTTATTTGAGCTGTAGTTTTGAATGCTGTAAATATGTTGTTTTCTTCTGTTATTTTGATTTATTTTGTTCCCTAACATATTTTCTGCTTAGTTTGTGAATGCTCACTGGTCGAGAGGTAACGTGATCTCCCATCAGAGATCTGATGTGACAGCATTTTTTTCTTTGGGGTTTACCAATCTCTAAAAATAGAGATACACCACAGATTTTGTATTTAATGGGGAGAAAAAGCAAGAAATTATTCTTTTTTGGAATCCCCAGTGAAAAAGACAAAGAGATGATTGAAAGAAAAAAAAAGTACAAGAAGAAAAAAGTGGTATGGTAACAGCTTGACGTGGTAATTAACAAAACAAAAGTTGACGTTTTTGCCAAGTAGGCCTTCAGCTGGAATAAAAAACAACAAGACAAAAATATATATAAGGATATGTACACATATCTAACTCATCATCATCAAGTACTGGGCCTACTGGCGTAGGTGATCATGTCTCTCCACAACTTTCGATCTCTGCAACTATTTATCATTTCTGTTGTTGACCTTCTGCCAAGCCATTCTCTTAAGCTGTCTGGTTTTTTTGCTCTTTGCTTCCCTCTATCTCTTTGTCCCTCAATTTTTCCTAGTTGTTACAATATATTCCAGCTGTTCTCTTCTCATTACATGGCCAAAAAATGATGATTGTTTCTTCCTAATATTGGGAATTAGCTCTCTTTTTGCTTTGATCTCTTTCAGAACATTTTCATTACTCTTCTTAGCTGTCCATGGTACTCTCAACATTCTTCTGTAAAACCACATTTCTACAGACTCCAGTGATTTCCTTGTCTGTTGTTCTATTGTCCATGATTCGCATCCATATGTTAAGACTGGCTCTACATAACATTTAAGAACTCTTTTTCTTGTTTCTATTGTCAAAAATGGATTGCATAGTATCTTCCTCATTTTTGGAAAGCTGTTTTTGCCTGAGCCATTCTGCATCTCACCTCTGTTGTACATCTACCATCTGAGGTTAAGAAAGTTCCCAAATATTTCAATTCATTTACCTGTTTTAATATTGGTCCACTTGTCTTTATTTTGCACTGAGGTGATGTCTTTTTCTTTGTTGTTACCATTACCTCTGTGTTTTTGCTATTAAGGCTGAGTACAAATCTAACTACATGGCAATAATATGCTAGATACTCAAGAAAGGGGAAAAAAGGAACTTCCCCGTGGTCTAGAGCGTGGTTACGCAAACCATCTCTCTTGATGAAGAAATAAACTGTCGAATTGGTAAGGCAGCTACGACCTTCGGCAAACTCACAAAAAGGGCATGGAACAACACGAAACTAACTCAAAAGACTAAACTCTTAATATATCAAACTTGTGTGCTTAGCACACTACTATATGGATCCGAAACCTGGACAACATACTCAAACCAGGAAAAAAGACTAAATGTCTTCCACATGCGATGTCTCCGCAAAATAATGCACATCAAATGGCAGGACAAAATAACCAACTTAACTGTCCTGCAACGTGCTAAGACCCTAACAATCATGTCGATGCTCAGAAGTCGAAGGCTAAGATGGCTGGGGCATGTCCAACGGATGGAAGAAAAACGCATTCCTAGGCAAATACTATATGGCGAGCTAAAACACGGAAAACGACAAATCGGCAGACCTAAACTACGATATAGAGATATCTGCAAATCATCTCTGAAAGACTTCTCCATCTGTGAAAATGACTGGCAACATCTGGCAAGTGATCGCACATCATGGAGAGCACGTATAAGGAACGGTATAACAACATTTGAGACTGTTCTAAGACAGGACTTAGAAGAGAAGAGACTCATGAAAAAGGATGGTAAACCCTGTGGACCAGCGAGCCTGACCTGTTCATTATGTGACCGCGTGTGTTTGTCAAACATTGGTAGAATTAGCCACGAGAGAAGCTGTTCGGCAAAAACAATACCTCAAAAAAATATGCAATAGCCTCCACTAGACCGTCTGACAAGACGAAAAGGGCCATATAGAGCGTGGTCAGCTTCTGAATGAACTAAAATAAGTGTTTGGGCTGACCAACTATATGTCTCACTGACCAGGCAGTCAGGGGAGAAATAAAAAGGAATGGTTCTAAAAATTTGTGGAGGTGGGTACAAAATATGTATAAAATGTGTATATCTAACTATGGGTGTGCACAATGAACAGATGTGTAAAAAAGCATGTGTACATAACCACACATACTTACAAACATAAGCTACTTCCTTAAAAAGACAAAGAGGAAGACCAAGGAATTCTTGGAGAAGACAGATGGAAACAGAAAGGAAGATGATGGGGAAGACATGGAATGATTTTAAAAGAATCGCAAGAAACAGAATGACTTGGAAAGTGTTTGTTGAAGACCTATGCTCCACAGGGAGCTGAAAGGTAGAAGAAGAAAGGCATGAGAGCAACCACAGCACCCAAAAATGTGCCATTGGCCAAGGGAAAAATATGGTAACAAACACGGTATTCCACATACCTTCTACCTATCAAGGCGGGAAAGGAAAAGTTTAATTTGTGTGTGTGCGTAAGAATGAGGGACCAAAGTTGATTAAGTTTGCTATTTTCTAGCTGCTTTATCCCTAGATGCTGTATAGATTATAGTCTTGATATATGGTCCAGATTTTATAGTCAAGTGCTTTTTTTCATTTACACCCAGCCCTGCCACATTTTTTTTTTCTATGTTCATGTCTTAATTGTATTCTTTTACTTTAAGATTTTTGTATTTTAACTTATAAATGAGCTCACCACTGTAGCTTCCCATATTATTTATCATCTCTGGTAAGCTTTTAAGTTAGTTCCAGGTATTTTTTTAAAATGTCTTTTAGCACCAATTTTGGTAGTAATCTTCATTTAAGCTCCTATTTTATGGTAAACATTTTTAGCTCTAGATATTATGGTGACCTTCATTTTTAGCTCTAGATATTATGGTGATCTTCATTTTTAGCTCTAGATGTTATGGTGACCTTCATTTTTAGCTCTAGATGTTATGGTGACCTTCATTTTTAGCTCTAGATATGGCGACCTTCATTTTTAGCTCTAGATGTTATGGTGACCTTCATTTTTAGCTCTAGATGTTATGGTGACCTTCATTTTTAGCTCTAGATGTTATGGTGACCTTCATTTTTAGCTCTAGATATTATTGTGACCTTCATTTTTAGCTTCAGATCTTATGGTGACCTTCATTTTTAGCTTCAGATATTATGGTGACCTTCATTTTTAGCTTCAGATATTATGGTGACCTTCATTTTTAGCTTCATATATTATGGTGACCTTCATTTTTAGCTTCAGATATTATGGTGACCTTAATTTTTAGCTTCAGATATTATGGTGACCTTCATTTTTAGCTTCATATATTATGGTGACCTTCATTTTTAGCTCTAGATATTATGGTGACCTTCATTTTTAGCTCTAGATGTTATGGTGACCTTCATTTTTAGCTCTAGATGTTATGGTGACCTTCATTTTTAGCTCTAGATATTATGGTGACCTTCATTTTTAGCTCTAGATGTTATGGTGACCTTCATTTTTAGCTCTAGATATTATGGTGACCTTCATTTTTTAGCTTCAGATCTTATGGTGACCTTCATTTTTAGCTTCAGATCTTATGGTGACCTTCATTTTTAGCTTCAGATATTATGGTGACCTTCATTTTTAGCTTCAGATATTATGGTGACCTTCATTTTTAGCTTCAGATATTATGGTGACCTTCATTTTTAGCTTCAGATATTATGGTGACCTTCATTTTTAGCTTCAGATATTATGGTGACCTTCATTTTTAGCTTCAGATATTATGGTGACCTTCATTTTTAGCTTCATATATTATGATAGTCAATATTTTTGGTTACATTTATTGTAGTATATTTTTTATTTAACTTGAAGATGAATGCTTTATAACCTCCATAATAAATGGCATTATTTCTGTGAGCTCTCTCTGAGAGCAAACATATTGTTCACATATAAACTGAGCATGACTGTGCTTTTGTTGAATGTCTGGACTTGCTAGAAATATTTGCAAAGTAGTTGAAGGGAGACAGCCGTGTTGTTGCTATCTAATTAATGTGATACTCACCTTGATATAGAATGAACATGTGTGAGGAGCTGTTCAACAGAACAGCCTAGGCTGTTTGTGTCTGATGGGCAGCTTCTGAGATGTATTCCAACAGGAAGAGAAATATTTTCTGTTTATGGAAAATCATTGTTTTGTTTACATTTCAGTATATTGTAGTTTATTAGTAG
This sequence comes from Megaustenia siamemsis, assembly GCA_032433765.1. Classification (NCBI taxonomy): domain Eukaryota; kingdom Metazoa; phylum Mollusca; class Gastropoda; order Stylommatophora; family Ariophantidae; genus Megaustenia; species Megaustenia siamemsis. The sequence continues at coordinate 28,588,662 of JAVIAB010000041.1, forward strand.
AGATATTCTGATTGTCAACAAATGTCTCACTTTTTGCTATTATAAAAAAATGTATCAATTACTCCAGCGCAGAAATCTAGATATTTGTCTATTTTATAGTATAGTCATTTTATATTATATGGAAAGAATATTTGTTCTTGGAGCATGAACTCTTTACTTCAACAAGGTCCATTCTGGCCATGGTAACTGTAAAATCTCAGTAAAGAAACTAAAAATAAATGAAAACAAACAATCTTTTCAGCATTATCTCATTTCTGCCAGGTGGACTTATAAGGCCATTATAATTAATCATATAAAATAATAATATTTAGGTTGATAAGGGTCGTTTGTCCAGTGTAGTTGCCAAGATGTGTTTAGGTGTGAGTTCTCATTTAGGACATCTCTGTGCACATATACCGTAGCATCATGAGAGTCCTGGATTATTTCTGAGAAGCTGGTTGGTTGTTAAGAGGATAGGGATTTTATATTTCCTGTAAGAAATTAGGCCTGGGCAGTGGTGGCATGAAAGAATGGCCACGTTTTACTGTTTTTTTCTCAGTTGAATAATGGAACAAGCAAGTGACATGTCAAATAACTAATCTAGTGAGTCTTGTATGGGTAGATATTAGGGCTGTTATTCTGGGGGGATGGGGGGGCTGATGATGGATGCGCCTTCAGGGTTCATCCAGCCACTTTGAAAATGGGTACCAGAAATTTTCTGAATGACCTGGTGTGGTTAAAAAAAAAAAAGTACTCCCGTCACACCAAGTGGCATATAGCGAATATTGTGTTAGTGACCATAATTTTTACAGACCTTTGGCACATAATTTTTGGGGTAATGTGGTCAGTATTACACCCGTGCCACTTTACTTTCCCAGAAAAAAAATCCGGTACCCATTAAAGGCTGGGTGAACCGGAAGCCATCAGTTGGGATCGAACCCTACCTCTTGTCCTTTGTAGTCCAGTTCACTAACCACTGAGCTATCGCGGCTCCCAACCTGGTGTGGTAGTGGTCCATAAATGTGTTGGTTTTTTACAAATATGGGCATTAGCATTCTATTTCACCTAGGGCACAAGGTTATGCAGGGCATCTAGTATGCAGATGTAGATTATGATTTGTTACATCTTACATTGCCCATCAGACATCACATAGGCCTTGCCATCATAAGTGAAAATTCTGAGCAGGTTTGTCAGTAAGGGAGTTGATGCCTACCATATTTTCTGCTCATCATTTGTTCTTAGCATCTATCCAAGTTAGCCACTTTCCTGTTGTTTCCCATTTGATTGCTTTGTGATTTTCTGGTTATTTTTTTCTCATCATATGGCCCACCGCTTCGGCCTAATTATAAATGAGCCAGTTTGTTGCATGACTATTCTCTTTATTTGTGCACTAGTCAATTACAGTTTACATAACATGCTGAATTCAAGCACTGAATTGATATTCAGACTGTGGTTACATTCTTCTAGTCCAGTTTTAAGTATTTTCTTTAGTCCAGTATTTTCTCACATAAAGAGTTTAATGTTATCTGAAGGACTAGATAAGGCCCGCATGCCATGGTTTTGACACCTATTTTAAAAATGAAAAAGAAAAAAAAAACATTCACAATTTGATTAGTTTGTTACATTTTTATACACAATTTTGTTTTTTTAAAAATGTTTATCTTCATCGTGTATATATCTTCCCATTATCATTTACTTCATCATTTGTAGAGAAATAGATAACTAGCAACAGTTTTCATTTTCTGCTCAAGTTTGCTGACACTAAAGTCATACTTGGCAGGGAGTTTATGTAAATATTAATTCTCTGTATTCTATTTGCAATGTTCTATTGCGAATGTATTCATATTTTTTTATGAGCCGAGAGGGTTCACAAAGCTCTTTTATGAGAGTCTTTCTTTGTTTTGATTCACTGAAAAAAGAACTGTTTTAAGTTTGCATAGTTTTGTTCTGTTTTTGAACAACTTTACTAGTAAGTGGAGTTACTTTTGTCACAGACTTTGTCATTGTGAAATAAAAACCACTTTTTTTGGGACGTACTCTTGTTTTACACTTTTCTGAAAGAACCAATAACTCTCATAAAAGGAAAATACAAAGATTCATAAAGAACAGAATAAAACAGTCAAAGCATATCCACTCAAATCTTTCCCAAACTTGAAGAAAGATCAACAGACCACAACCATCAGCCTTCAAACTGGAGATTATGTTGGAGATAGGCATTTATGTTGTTTTTGTTTTGTTTGTTTGTGTGCGCCAACTTGTACTTCTGTGAGTCTAGAACGACTGAATTTTGCATTAATATCACCTTTTCCTATATTTCAGCTGGTGCTCGGGTGTCCCTTACCATACAGGTAGATATTCTTCAACTTCAGAGGTACTCTCATTTTTTATTGCACAGAGTTGTGACGTTTTGGGTATATTAGTTCCTTTCGATTTTGCCCCAGGCAGCTGCCATTTTTTGGCCTTCTTCTTCTGATTTCCAACAGCCAAGAGTTCTCTTTAATGTGCACATTCTTCTTATATAAAAGATCACAGTTATTCACAACAAATTTTTTATTTCAATTGTTTGCATCAGGTGTCATGCCACATTTGTCCCAGGCTTTACTCTTTGTTTCAATTATTTTTTTAAACTGCATTTCTTCCAAAGTGTTATTTCTTTAAAGATTTTTTTTTAAAACTCCAATAACTACATTTTTGGTCCAAGTTACACTGGATTGTCTTGGTAGTAAATTTTATGAGATTAGTGTAACAACGATTTATGGATTGTCTTGGTAGTAAATTTTACGAGATTAGTGTAACAACGATTTATGGATTGTCTTGGTAGTAAATTTTACAAGATTTGTGTGACAACAATTTATGGATTGTCTTGGGAGTAAATTTTATGAGATTAGTGTGACAACGATTTATGGATTGTCTTGGTAGTAAATTTTACAAGATTAGTGTAACAACGATTTATGGATTGTCTTGGTAGTAAATTTTACGAGATTAGTGTAACAAACGATTTATGGATTGTCTTGGTAGTAAATTTTACGAGATTAGTGTAACAACGATTTATGGATTGTCTTGGTAGTAAATTTTACGAGATTAGTGTAACAACGATTTATGGATTGTCTTGGTAGTAAATTTTACGAGATTAGTGTAACAACGATTTATGGATTGTCTTGGTAGTAAATTTTACGAGATTAGTGTGACAACGGTTTATGGATTGTCTTGGTAGTAAATTTTACGAGATTAGTTTAACGACGATTTATGGATTGTCTTGGTAGTAAATTTTACGAGATTAGTGTGACAACGATTTATGGATTGTCTTGGTAGTAAATTTTACGAGATTAGTGTGACAACGGTTTATGGATTGTCTTGGTAGTAAATTTTACGAGATTAGTGTAACAACGATTTATGGATTGTCTTGGTAGTAAATTTTACGAGATTAGTGTAACGACGATTTATGGATTGTCTTGGTAGTAAATTTTACGAGATTAGTGTAACGATGATTTAACTCTGGATTACAATACATATCTGTGGCCAACATGTTTACGATACTGTAGTAATAATTTCCGGTTCCTGGTAAAAAAAACGGTTTCTGGTTGTATCCAAAATGGAGGAATTATTTTTCTCCGGCTTGGTATAGAACCGTTGATCAGAGGTTTAACAAGCCGCTATTGTAAAAACGATTTCATTAATGAAACGTAGAATCTTCAGTAATAAAGACAAGGTGATGAGAAGAGATAATAACTGAACAGCAAAGCAAGCCCTCATGTAGGAAACAACAGGTAAGTGGAAAAGAGGAAGACCCAGAGAGACACTGAGAAGAACATTGATGTGAGAAGAACATTGATGAGAGAGGCAAGAGCAGCAGGAGTCGGCTCCCTCAATGAGATAGAGCTGCTTGCACAGAACAGAGACAAGTGGCGAGGTTTGATAGTGTCTTAGAAGAATTGAAAACTGCTGGAATAGAAATTCTGGAGCAGTTACAATTATAAACAGAGATCAAAAGGTTTGTCAGGAGTAGTAACGTACAAGAAAGATCAAGAGGTTGATACAAAAAAATGGTGTGATATATAGGGTGTTTATAAAGTCTCACTACACTTGGTATCTAGGTCAATTTGAAAAAAATGTTTATGACGTCATCACAATATGTGCTCAATGGTAAGTTCACTTGTTGCGACAGTTTTCTTAATGACTTGTCTGGACTTTTAAGGATTCTGTCTTGGATATCTAAACATATTTCATCATTCACAGCAGGCCTACCAGATCGTGGAGCATCTTCCACATTTCCAGTAGCAATAAACTTATTCAACAAATTTCATTGACAGTGGGAGCACATATTGTGATGACGTCATAAACATTTTTTTTTCAAATTGACCTAGATACCAAGTGTAGTGAGACTTTATAAACACCCTGTATAATTCAGGCTTCTCAAAATGATGCATGCAAGCTAAATCACAGGAAAGAAAATTCTTCTTCTTCTACCTTTCAGCTCCCAGTGGAGCATAGGCCTTCAACAAACACTTTCAGCTCCCAGTGGAGCATAGGCCTTCAACAAACACTTTCAGCTCCCAGTGGAGCATAGGCCTTCAACAAACACTTTCAGCTCCCAGTGGAGCATAGGCCTTCAACAAACACTTTCAGCTCCCAGTGGAGCATAGGCCTTCAACAAACACTTTCAGCTCCCAGTGGAGCATAGGCCTTCAACAAACACTTTCAGCTCCCAGTGGAACATAGGCCTTCAACAAACACTTTCAGCTCTCCGTGGAGCATAGACCTTTAACAAACACTTTCCAAGTCGTTCTGTTTCTTGCCATTCTTTTAAGATCTTTCCATGTCTTCCCCATCATCTTCATCTCTGCTTCCATCTGTCTTCTCTAAGAATATCTTAGTCATCCTCTTTGTCTTTTTCCTTGGGGTTTTAAAAAAAGGACCTGTTGTGTAATACTCTTAGTTGGCTTCCACAGTGTGTGTCCTATCTAGCGCCATCGTCTTCGCTGTGTCTCTTTATCCACAAGTATTTGACTGGTACATTTCCATAATTCTATGTTACTGATATTCCTGCCATTTCCATCCTTTTATTCTGCGTAAGCATCCATTAATGAAAGTCTGTATCTGCATGTTTGTCATTTTTGTAGGAAAGTCAATTACTTGACAATAATTTGAGTTTTGCACTGGCCATGAGAAATTGAAACCTACCTCTTTCTCAACAAACAAGAAATATTCAATTAGCATGTTGTAGTAATATTGTAAGAGAGAAGTCATTTTTATAGACCTTCAGCACATTATTTTTGAGCTAATGTAGTCGGTATTACGCCCATGCAACTTTACTTTCCCAGAAAAAAATCCAGTACCCATCTCCTGTTCTTTGTAGTCCAGTTCAGTAACCACTGAGCTATCGTGGCTCCCTAGTTAATATCGTGGCTCCCTAGTTAATATTGTGGATCCCTAGTTAATATTGTGGCTCCCTAGTAATATTGTGGCTCCCTAGTTAATATTGTGGCTCCCTAGTTAATATTGTGGCTCCCTAGTAATATCGTGGCTCCCTAGTTAATATCGTGGCTCCCTAGTTAATATCGTGGCTCCCTAGTAATATCGTGGCTCCCTAGTTAATATCGTGGCTCCCTAGTTAATATTGTGGCGCTGGTCAAATGTTTGCTAATCTTCCTACTGGAGAGTTCAACAAGCCATAACAGATAATGCTCCATAAGACACATCAGGTGTCATTTCTGTACACACTCTATGGAGTTATCAAGAACTCAGGTCAAAACAGAGGAATGAACCAGTTATAAAGTGCTCAATGAAATGATAAAGAATGTGTACATAATCTTTCAGGAAACTGATTACGCTATGTGGAAATATTCTATTTTGTATTCATGTGGCACTTGTGACCTTTCAAAAACTGAACAAGCAATCAACAACAAATGATTTACAGGTTACTATCTTTAAAGAATATATGACTCCCATCTATAAAATCACTGACAACATTCATACAATCTTTAAAGAATATATGACTCCCATCTATAAAATCACTGACAACATTCATACAATCTTTAAAGAATATATGACTCCCATCTATAACATCACTGACAACATTCATACAATCTTTAAAGAATATATGACTCCCATCTATAACATCACTGACAACATTCATACAATCTTTAAAGAATATATGACTCCCATCTATAACATCCCTGACAACATTCATACAATCTTTAAAGAATATATGACTCCCATCTATAACATCACTGACAACATTCATACAATCTTTAAAGAATATATGACTCCCATCTATAACATCACTGACAACATTCATACAATCTTTAAAGAATATATGACTCCCATCTATAACATCACTGACAATATTTTAAACAATTCTTAAAGAATATATGACCACAATCAAAACATCATGACATCATTCTTACAATATTATAACACTATCTGACTTCATTCAACACACCAACACTATTTGACTTCACTCAACACACCAACACTATCTGACTCAAATAAGATAGTGTTTGGTGTTGAGTGAAGTCAGATAGTGTTGGTGTGTTAACACACCAACACTGACTTCACTCAACACACCAACACTATCTGACTGCACTCAACACACCAACACTATCTGACTGCACTCAACACACCAACACTATCTGACTGCACTCAACACACCAACACTATCTGACTGCACTCAACACACCAACACTATCTGACTTCACTCAACACACCAACACTATCTGACTTCACTCAACACACCAACACTACCTGACTTCACTCAACACACCAACACTACCTGACTTCACTGACAACAAAGGATAAAAGCTTTCTATTTACACTTCAATCATTGGCCCCTTCAAATTTGATCAAAATTTAGCAAAAGCAATAAAGTATTAGCAAAATATTAGTAGGCAAAAACTGTGAACAAAAACTGTGCTTTATCAATGCAGGAAGACAAGTGTCAGACACATCTTCAGACAACATGCCTCCTACGAAAATACCATATAAATATTTAAACTGTGGATGATTGTAATGTCAACGTAACAGAATTAATACCCTGAGATATATCCACTATATAGGTTGACTAGCTGCACTGTCGTTGAAGATGGTCAACCAATGGATCGGGAAAACATCATCAATGCCCTCCGAGATGTGGGTGTAACATACACTCTTACAAAGTATAATGACAGCTTGGGTGTAACATACACTCTTACAAAGTATAATGACAGCTTGGGTGTAACATACACTCTTACAAAGTATAATGACAGCTTGGGTGTAACATACACTCTTACAAAGTATAATGACAGCTTGGGTGTAACATACACTCTTACAAAGTATAATGACAGCTTGGGTGTAACATACACTCTTACAAAGTATAATGACAGCTTGGGTGTAACATACACTCTTACAAAGTATAATGACAGCTTTACAAAAAAGGACAATACAAAATTAGGATGTTTCGACCTACATGTGGCTTTCTTTAGAAAACAAGGACACCACAAACAGGCAACAAAGTGAAGATATACTCTACGTCATGTTCTGGAGTTATGAAACTAATACTAAAAAGAAGAAAGAGATAAAATGATAAGAAAAAACATAAGGAAAAATATACTATAGAGAGATGTGGCGAGAGGGACCATGCCAACTAATTGAAAGAAAGATCTCACAAGAGTGGGCAGTTAGGGGATGGGCAGGTATGATGGCCTGGGATAAATTTCAGACACTGTAATCAGGCGTAATGATAAAAAAGCAATATGGTTTACATGGACACCAGCTATATAGGGTATTATATAATATTACGTGTCTGACTGCTGTGAGTAACCTAGACATCGACATACAACAGTAGCCACGCCTAGGATCACATTATATGTATTAAGAGATCATAAGGATTCGGTAACACCAAGGCGTACAATCTATGTAATGAAAAGGGATTTACAGTACCCCTGAAAGAATCAAATAGGAGAAAAAATTAGATAAATAAGCGTAGATTCTAGTACCCTACACTTATCTTACTATTTTCTCATATTTGATTCTATCAGGGGGTACTGTAATCACTTGGTGTTACCAAGTCCTTTATGATCTCTTAATACATATAATGTGGTCTTAACTATGGCTACTATTGTATGCCCATGTTTAGGCCATTCACAACAGTCCGACACATAATATTATATAATACCCTGTCAGGCTGGTATCTGTGTAAACCTTGGTGTTTCTATATCCTTACATCTGATTACGGAGTTCTAACATTCCCTGTCATCATACCTGCCCTACCCTAACCACATGCCCTTGCCAGATTTTTCGCCTTATCACATGGTCTTGTCCCTCTCCTCTGCACTCCCACATTACACTTTCTGTCAGAACACTGGTCTGGTTTGTGTTTTTTTTTTCCGTCAGGAGTTTAGCTAGGTGACCTATTTTTTTATACACTTTTTAACATTCATTTTCTCTCTCTATCTACAATACATATAATATAGTATATTCTCCTTATGTATTCTCTTATAATTTTGAGTTATTGAGTTATTTGCGGGTCATCATCATTGCACTCCGAACATGTCCATAGGTGCTCAGATCCCCTCCTCAGCAAGTTCTATGTTGGTTGATAAGTCTTCTTACATGGCCACTAAGTTTCTCATTTCTGGCTGTGTCCATCTTAACTCCCATTTCCATCATCCGAAGAAGTGACATGGATCTGTGTTTGTCGAAGTCCTGTGCTCTTCCCACATCTCGGAGGGCATTGATGATGTAAAATAATGATGACCGACAATTCCTCTATATCATTACCGAGATTCATCAATGCCCTCTGAGAGGTGGGAAGGGCACAGAACTTCGACAACCATCAGTCCACGTCACTCTTTATTACATTATATAAATGTTTCTCTTTGTCACTCTTACATTTTACATTATATAAATGTTTCTCTTTGTCACTCTTACATTTTACATTATATAAATGTTTCTCTTTGTCACTCTTACATTTTACATTATATAAATGTTTCTCTTTGTCACTCTTACATTTTACATTATATAAATGTTTCTCTTTGTCACTCTTACATTTTACATTATATAAATGTTTCTCTTTGTCACTCTTACATTTTACATTATATCAGAAACTTTGGTCATGATATAGAGGAATTGTTGGTCATCATCATCATGTTTCATCATTAATGCCCTCTGAGTAAATGACATATTATCTTCTTCTTTCCTTCCTCATCTGCCTTTCAGCGTCGAGGGGAGATATAATTTGCGGTCTTTTGCTCTTCTGTTCACCTCTGCTGCTGTTATGTTTCCTCGTGCTTCTAATATTCCATGGATCCATCTTTTTCGTGGTCGACCCTTGGGTCTGGTGTTCTCACAACGTTTGTTGAAAGCTCGTTGTGTTTTGTTCTTTCTGCCTTGTTTTGTGGCCAAACCATTTTATCTGTTGTTTCCTTATATATTCTATGGCTGGGGCTATTCCTAGCTTTTTTCTCAGTTCTTCATTTCTGACATGTCATTCTAATGATTCTCTATATTTATTATAATTTTATCTCTTCCTTCTTTATTGCAATATTTTTATTACTCCTGAAATATGTAGTAAAGTATATCTTCATTTCATTGTCCGTTTGTGATATCCTTGTTTTATAAAGAAGGCTGCTTGCAGGCCAAAATGTCATATATTTGAATTGTCTACTTTTTTTTGTTAAGCTGTCACCATACCTTGTAGGACTGTATGTTATACCCCACCACTTGTTCACCACTACCAGCTTTACTGCAGTTCTACATTTACTTGTCTGTTCCCTCAACTTATGGACTGTGTAAATTAAGAATATCTGGCTACAAAGCAAAAGTGGGATGGCCCAAGAAAAAAAGGATTGATGGAATCAAACCACACAACAAACTTCCCATCTGCAACACACTACGGTAAATTGAATTATTTGCGGGCCATCATTATTGCACTCCGAGCATGTCCATAGATGCTCAGATCCCCTTCTCAGCAAGTCCTGCAGCATCCAGCGACTGACGACTCCAGTTCTGTGTTGGTTGATAAGTCTTCTTACATGTCCACTAAGTTTTTCATTTCTGGCTGTGCCCATCTTAACTCCCATCTCTTTCATATGAAGGAGTGACGTGGACTCATGGTTGTCAAAGTCCTGTGCCCTTCCTATATCTCAGAGGGCATTGATGATGTCCACCTGATCCATTGGTTGACCGTTTTCAATGACAGCACAGCTAGCCAACCTGTCCGCTCTTTCATTTTCCCGTACTCCCGCATATCCAGAGACATAGACAAAGGTGACCTTACATACTCTTGACTTCTGCAATGACTCTACCCATTGCATGTGTACAGAGCCTGCCTCCATTTTTTTTTAATCATACTCATCGAATCACTCAGTATACATGTGTGGGTGTAGTCTTGTGACTCTAACCAGATGAATGCCCTGGTCACTCCAAGCATATGCACCACTGTCTTCCTCGACTATTCTGCCTGCCGAGCGTGCTGTAAATGCCCATGCACTCCTTTGGTGTTGTATTACAAATCCGTCTGTATAGATGACTACATCTTTCTCATTGGTGTTATTTATCCCAGATGAGACTTTTTGCCTCCGCATTGACCATGACTGAGTTCTGTTCCCTACATTTACTGCAGTAAAAACAGTCCAGCAGCAGAAGAGAAGTGCTGTAGGATTCAAGAAGCCAGCACCTCCATTATATTTTCATGAGAAGATATATTCATATGTTCAACTGTACATAAACTTTACAATCACTCAATTTAAAATACAAAAATTATATACAACAAACAAAAGTACCAAATGTATCAAAGATAATAATGTGGATATAATTGTTGTATATTTCAAATAGCACTTTTTAAACTTTTTTACAAATTATTTTGTACACACTTTATAGACCAAAAAAAATCTGTTGCAATAAAAACATAAACAACCTCTGTATTTAAGTTTAGCGAAACAAATCAATGTTAAAGTGACAACTTTTAAAATCACCTGTTAAAAGTATGCACATGGAGCAAAAGAAATTAACAAAAAATAAAACATGATAATCCACTGTTTTGCAATCCAAATCTCTCAAATAACAGCTGTCCATTTTGCAAAAAAATATTTTTTACTTGAGTTTTCTAACTCTAAGCAGGAAATTACTTTCTTTCAATGAAATTGTTTTAAAATTTTAAACTACATAAAACAATAACCTGACAGCTGACTTCATGTGAGAGTCTGGAATCCTACTTTGATTGAGTCCTGATTGCAGAGAGAGAGAGATATAAAACAATCACATTTGTGCATACATTTCCCTCCTAATTAAAACTTGTCGAACAAAATATCTAGTTATCTTTATACTGTTAACTCTTTCCGTAGTGTTTCGCTGCACTGTACGCCATGCCGATTTCATCAGCATACATTTCGCCGTACTGTACGCCATGCTGATTTCGTCCGCATTTTTCACCACATAGTGTATCACTCTCAATTTGATTAGTGTAAACTGTCAACAAACCATATTCTTTTTACTCGTCTTGTATCATCTTGGTATTGGTGAAATATAATACCTTGTTCAATTTTCTAAAAATTCATATATAACATTTTATCTATCTATCTATCTATCTATTGTCCTTTCGAGCCGAAGACAGCACACAGGGCAGAACCACAATCTCAAAAACAGAAACCTTGCATGCCAAAGTGGCACATATTGCAGAGATCACTGCTCTAAAATCTATGGCGCTGTTTCCATAACAATACTTTTTACAATGACAGCTTGTCAAGCTATCGATCAACCTCCTTAGTCGCCTCTTACGACATGCCTGGAAGGCCGCAGTGTCATTATTCTTTACTCCCTCATGAGGCCCCGGTAAAAAAAGTACACCCGTCACGCCAAGTGGCGTATAGGGAAATATGGTGTTAGTGACCCTATATTTTACAGACCTTCAGCACATGATTTTTTGGGGTAATGTGGTCAGTATTACGCCCGTGCTGCTTTACTTTCCCAGAAAAAAATCCGGTACCCATTTAAGGCTGGGTGAACCCGGTGCCGTCGGTTGGGATCGAACCCTACCCCTTGTCCGTGGTAGTCCAGTTCACTAACCACTGAGCTATCGCGGCTCCCATGAGGCCCCGGTAACACACGGAATAACATTTTATACATTAGATAAATATAAATATGTAGATTGATTCTTAACTCTTTCCGTACGAAAGCTTTTTATCGACGCAAAGGAAGAGATTTCAGAGACAAAATGTTTCATGGTTTTAAAAATCAATCTACATATTCATATTTATATAACATATTATATATGAATTTTAGATAAATGAACAAGGTATTAGATTTCACTAATATAAAGATGATACAAGACATGTAAAAAGAATATGGTTTGATGGCGTTCACACTAATAAAATTGAGCGTGGCGCACTATGCGGCGAAACGTACGTTGCCGAAATCACCATGGTGAAACTACGGAAAGAGTTAAAACCATGAGAAATTTTGTCTCTGAAATCTGTGCCGCTGCATCGATATAAAAAGCTTCTTGTACGGAAAGAGTTAAAGGACATAAAACAAAAAGACATAAACCGTTCTGTCAGGAAGCTTGGTTCGGATTTCAAAGGTTAACTTCTGAACTTCAGAGCAACACTATGACTGTTGCTAAAAGAAATCTTAAGATGACGGAGGATGGATGGGTCGCTTCAAATGAAAAACATTTTTCACTCAAAGTTCTTTATATTCCTGTATTCGAACCGCCTATTAATTACACTTGAGGGTGATTTCCCTTTATACAGTTGTCCAATTTAAATTCTACTGCGGAGGCGAAGGCGCGTCTACCAGCACCAGAGCTGGAAGTTGTCAGCGACCCACAGCTGATGGCTTGCACCAGGATCGGTGACCCAAAACCATCCAGACCCTGCTCCACCTCTCCACGGTGCCTCCAGTAACAGACTAACCTGTCTAGTCTGGCCAAGCGTGCAGGGATCAAAGAGGGAAGACAACCAGGTACTCAAAAATGTCGTGCTGAAGTTGGATGTGTTGGGCAAATATAACAGTTATACTGCAAACCACAACACAATGCAGATACGTCCACTATGTCCTTGTACGGGCGGATGATGAAGAGGAATATTCTAGTCTACAACGTAACTCTGGAATACTTTAGTCATTGGGCGAACGCAACCAACCAACCACCAACGAAATTCTACTGCATGGATCAAGAGTATTTGTTGAAACAAAGCCGTTGTGTTTTTGTGTTATTATTTGTATAATAATATAAGAAGGTCGGTGTGACACATCTTTCAAAGATCATAAAAACACTATCAAATACTTCATGATCAAAGAAAAATGTGTACATATGTAAATATATGTTGTGATGTACATAAAAACATAGTTTGTGTAGACAGCGTATCATCACTACATATTGTGAGTGTCAGAGGTACAACGAAGGATAGGAAATTCTACATTTGTGTTCTTGCCCCTGTGTCTAAAACAAATGTGGGTTGCTCTTTCAAACTGAACGTTCAGTATGGGGCATTCAACTATCAAATATACAAATGGACGTACGGTACACACATTCATTTTTAGAAATATTTTTGGCATTTAGAATCTTTATCATTTGAGCTGAGATTTAAAAATTGTGAGTTAAATGTTCCTAATAATGCATAATAGGAGAATAATATTTGTTGGACATTGTCTTTTTTTTATATTTAGCTAATTTTTTGCTTTGTACACAAAAAATAAATAAATAAAATAAAATAATGTCCAACAAATATTATTCTCCTATACCGCATTATTCTCTCTGTAATCTGATTTACAATAAGCTCTAATTAAAAAAAAATATACACAAGTTTGAATGTGGAGGCATTACAGGTTCAGAATTATAAAGACAGATAACTCCATGCAAATCAACGAAATAATTCCAGAGTTAGAGTTAATGAAATAATATATCTGCACTATTCATTACCTATTTTTCTTTCCTACCTGTCAAGTGTGTTGCGGAGGTTCAGATAATCTTTACATTGGAATCTATTTGGTTATAAAAGAAAAGGCGTTACTTACAGTTCCAATAGAATCCACTTGTAACAAGAATTCTGATATAAAGTCAATTTGTTAAAATCTTCTCATTGTTTCTTCTTTATCCTACATTTCAACAAATCTTTTATAACACTATCACCCACCCAGCCTGCAAATCAACTGTAACGCTTTTTGAGAAATTTGCCAAACAAAAAAAAAAAAAAAAAAAAAAAAAAATTTACAGTGTGTGATTTGTCTATGCTCTATGGGCCGGCTACGGCTCGAAAGGTCAATAGATAGATAAATTTGTTTATCATTGTCAGGCAGTGATTATATAATAACAAACCCCATGCAAAGGAAGTAACCACTCAACATGTTTTACATATTACATTCTTCGATTATTAAACCTAAATTAGATATACATTGCTCTCTTACTAAACCAAAATTGGATATAACAAGATATATCTTCCTCTTCTTCTTTCCTTCCTCATCTGCTTTTCAGCATCGAGGAGAGATATAATTTGCGGTCTTTTGCTCTTCTGTTTGCCTCTGCTGCTGTTATGTTTCCTAGTGCTTCTAATATTCCATCGATTCATCTTTTTCGTGGTCGACCCTTGGGTCTGGTGGCGGGGGATATTCCAAGCTTTTTTCTCATTTCTTCATTTCTGATCTTATCTCTCAGACTGTTTCCTGTCATTCGTCTAACACATTTCATCTCAGTAGAGGTTATTTTTCTTATTGTTCTTGCATCTAGGGTCCAGGTCTGGTATTGGTAGTACAACGTTGGGATGAAGATTGTATTGTATAGTGCTCGTTTTGTCTCTAGAGTTATTTCCTTGTTGGATAATAGTGGTGATAACTGCCCAATGATTTGACAAGCCTTGTTGCATCTTGACTCTATCTCTGCTGTTTGAGAATTATCGTTTGTCATTAGACTTCCTAGGTATTTGAATTCCTCTAGTTGTTTTAGTTGCCTGCCTTCTATAGTTATGTTGATGTTCTGTTTATTTTTGGCGACATTCATGACTTCTGTTTTGTTGATGTTGATTTTCATGTTGTATTTTGTGCCTCAGCTGTATATATAACAAGATATATAAGGGCCATATTTAGATGATCCAGAAGATCTTGCTATAACAGGATGGTATTCTATTGTTTGTTGTTAGGATCATTATCACTGCACACTGGACAGACCCATAGGTGCTCTGATATCCCCTTCGAGAATCTCAAGAAAATCTGAGGACAGCCCTGACTCGAGTGCACGAATGTCATATCACAGCAGCTGATAATATTTCCTCGGCAGCAGCCACATTTATCGCCTGAATTTTTAAAAATATTTTAACTGCCAAGGCTTTTTTAAGTGCACAAGTGCACGCAGGACCTCCTATTTATTGTCATTATCTGAGAGGACTAGACATGAGATCTCACTACCCAGAGAGGACTAGACATGAGATCTCACTACCCAGAGAGGACTAGACATGAGATCTCACTACCCAGAGAGGACTAGACATGAGATCTCACCACCCAGAGAGGACTAGACATGAGATCTCACTACCCAGAGAGGACTAGACATGAGATCTCACTACCCAGAGAGGACTAGACATGAGATCTCACTACCCAGAGAGGACTAGACATGAGATCTCACCACCCAGAGAGGACTAGACATGAGATCTCACCACCCAGAGAGGACTAGACATGAGATCTCACTACCCAGAGAGGACTAGACATGAGATCTCACCACCCAGAGAGGACTAGACATGGGATCTCACCACCCAGAGAGGACTAGACATGAGATCTCACCACCCAGAGAGGACTAGACATGAGATCTCACCACCCAGAGAGGACTAGACATGAGATCTCACTACCCAGAGAGGACTAGACATGAGATCTCACCACCCAGAGAGGACTAGACATGAGATCTCACCACCCAGAGAGGACTAGACATGAGATCTCACCACCCAGAGAGGACTAGACATGAGATCTCACTACCCAGAGAGGACTAGACATGAGATCTCACCACCCAGAGAGGACTAGACATGAGATCTCACTACCCAGAGAGGACTAGACATGAGATCTCACCACCCAGAGAGGACTAGACATGAGATCTCACCACCCAGAGAGGACTAGACATGAGATCTCACCACCCAGAGAGGACTAGACATGAGATCTCACTACCCAGAGAGGACTAGACATGGGATCTCACTACCCAGAGAGGACTAGACATGGGATCTCACTACCCAGAGAGGGCTAGACATGAGATCTCACTACCCAGAGAGGGCTAGACATGAGATCTCACTACCCAGAGAGGACTAGACATGAGATCTCACTACCCAGAGAGGGCTAGACATCAGATCTCACTACCCAGAGAGGACTAGACATGAAGATCTCACTACCCAGAGAGGACTAGACATGAGATCTCACCACCCAAGAGATCAGGGCAGGGTAACATCATAAAGAAAACACAGATGAATTTTTTCCACTTTTTGAAAAATCACCAACACCTTTAGTGGGCTTTGAACCCGAAATCTTCCTGTCCTGAGATCAACATTGTACCCATAGACCACCCAACCAAATGATTCAACCTGATTCTACGATACATGTTCAGTGATGGCTTCCACTGTCTAGAAATTACACAATTACTACAGTAAATATTTGTTTAACTTCCTGTCTGCCTAAATATACCTGGAAGAAAAATCAGTAGAAAAAGTATATCACTTCATATATCTCAGAAGTCACATAGATGAAGAAGATGACACATAAAACACAGTCTGAAAAGTGTTCCTTGTTGCAGTTTCCTCATATTCCAAGTCCGGCTTGCTGCCGGAGCTACTGAGTAGTGCTCTGTTCACACCATGAGCTGTGTGTTTCATCCGGATAGTGTTTCTATATTCAGATTGCTTACGATGAATGATGGTATGAAAAAGGACAGTTCAGAATCGTTCACTATCGGTGCTATAATACGCCTTATGTCTTTTGACGTGTGCTATGTTTGCTATGATGGGTAATGCAGCTGTCTTTCTTTGTTTGGATATTCGATGAGATGTTAATTCGGATGATTCCACTGGCACAGGCAGTTGAGCAATTATGGATTTTCATTTGTTTGCAGTGATACCGGGGCCTTCAAATAACCATAACATAAAATAGAATCACAATAATATCAACGACAGCAATGACTTTCAGAAACATTGATAAAATATGGAAATCAAAACTGATAAGCACAAAAACAAAGCTTCTTTTTCAAATATATTATCCACCTTTACTTTTGCATGCGAAAATTGGAAAAGAACAAAAGAAATGACAAATAAATTAGATGCATTTGAAAAACAAATGCCTCGGGTAAATACTTCGTATACCATGGAATGAATTCAAGACTGAGTGCAGAAATAAGAGAAATGACAAAGCATTCAAAAATGTCATCAAGAGAATAAGGTGATAATATTTGACCATGTCATAAATGAGAAGAGACAAAAGAATCTCAAAGCAGGTCCTCAAATTGAAACTAGAGGCTAAAAGAAAAAAGAGGCCAACCTAGAGAAAAACTAAAAAGGACACCGAGGAGAGAGGCAACAACAGCAGGTGTCAGCTTCCTTGCTGAGGTTGAGAGGCTCATCAGAACAAGGACTTGTGGTGAGACTGCAGGTTCAGTGCAAAATCTGATGATGACAGCAGAATAACAGCAACAAATTATTTGACATGGAGAGTTATCAGTTTCGTTCGTAGCATCCTTAAGTTCCGCTACATATCTACCTATCACTTCACAAATCCATGCCTTTACACATCAACTCCAGAACAAACTGAGCCGCGATAGCTCAGTGGTTAGTGAACTGAACTACAAAGGACAAGAGGTCGGGTTTGATCCTGACCGACGGCTGCCAGGCTCACCCAGCCTTAAGTGGGCACCAGATTTTTTCTGGGAAAGTAAAGCGTAATACCGACCACATTACTCCAAAAATCATGTGCCAAAGGTCTATAAAAATTATGGTCACTAACACCATAATTCCCTATATGCCACTTGGCATGACGGGACTCTCCATTTTTTTTTTTTTACATACTCCATACTCCAAAACCAACTGTTATGTTGTTTTGAACAAAGTATGTCAAAACGTTATGTCCTATTAACGTCAATTTTACATTTGACCTACATTGTATGCTACGACAAGTTATAATTAGAAACCAAATTTATACACAGGTTTAAACCTCAAGCCACTTCACATAGTTTACAATCTAAGGACATATAACTCTGACCAACCCCAACAAAAGAACTTCAAAGCTAAACTAAAGATCTTTCAAAATAGAGTGCTTCTAGTGTCCAATAGAGTGCTTCTAGTGTCCAATAGAGTGCTTCTAGTGTCCTGCAGAAGGGCTGAGCAGAAACATCATAGTTTGTTTGATCTCTCTAGGGTTTAGATGCTTGATACCATTGTTAGCTATTTTTTTTTTATTTTCTAGAGATCCTCAAAGAATGATGGATGTTTTGTTTCCACAACATTATCTCCAACAAATATCTTCTCAACAAAATTTGCAGGGGACAACTTGTCCTCAAGAGTTGATGGTGAAGAACAGGCCATGCTCTTAGAGTGCAGCAGACAGCTGTACATCGTAAAACAAACGTACATATGGATGTAATAACATGAAATAAAGCAACAATGAATTCACAGCATATGTAACAAATGTAAAACTGTAATAAAATTTAAATTGTAACAAAAGTTAAGCGAATAAAAAAAACCCAAAAAATGTTCACCCAGTTTCACACAATCTGTTCATACAATTAAGTAGGTCTGGGTGCCTTGTGTTACTAGTTTATGGCAATCCAAGTTATCTGCGACTTTCGGCCCTGGCGCGTCCATTTTTCTTCAAAACTTCCATCTTCTATGGTACATTTCAAACCCAGAATCTTCCTGTCCAAAGGCTGACATCTTACTCCTAGACCACCCAAGTCCTCCAACGTAATCTCACTGAAAGATGATATCAAAATTTCTACTAGATGACCTCTACCAAAGTTAGAGTATGTCATGTGAGCTGATGGGAGCCACGATAGCTTAGTGGTTAGTGAACTGGACTACAAAGGACAAGAGGTCAGGTTCAATCCCAACCAACGGCTTCCGGTTCACCCAGCCTTTAATGGGTACCGGATTTTTTTCTGGGAAAGTAAAGCAGCACAGGCATAATACCGGCCACATTACCCCAAAAATCATGTGCCGAAGGTCTGTAAAATTTAAGGTCACTAACACCATATTCCCAATACGCCACTTGGCGTGATGGGGGGTACTTTACTTTTTTTTACCTGATAGAGGGATTTTAAACATTTTTATATTGAACAATTTTAGGGAACATTCATTGGAGTCACAAGACTACACCCACACCTGTATACAAAGTGATTCGATGAACATGATAAGAAAAGTGGAAGTGGACCTAGTCATTACAAGTCAACGATACGCAGAGTCACCTTTGTCTACTTCCCTGAATATGTGGTAGTACGGGGAAAAGAAAGAGCAGACCGACTGTCTTGCTATGCAATCATTGAAGACGGCCATACAATGGGTCAAGCGGGCGTCGATAATGCCCTCGGTAAGAGCACAGGAATTCGACAACCATGAATCCATGTCTCTCCTTCAGAAGTAAGCAATGGAAGTAAAAATGGGTACAGCCAGAAACAAGAGAGTTAGTGTGTGCATAAGAGAGCTTATCAACACAGAACTGGAGTCGTCAGTCGCTGGACACTGCAAGAATTGCTATGGGGATCTGAGCACCTATGGACATGTTCGGAGTGCAATGATGATGACCCGCAAATAACTCAATGTCTATTATTTAAACGTAGACTTTGTTATTGTAATGTCTATTACTAATGTACTATAAGTAGACTTTGTCTATTATTGTAATGTCTATTACTAATGTACTGTAAGTAGACTTTGTCTATTAGCCTGGAAAGTGGATTCTGTGGTAAAACGTTTGACTCTGTCCACTTTATTTATGGCCATAATAATATTTCCCGTGTGTTACCGGGACCTCATTATGAGGGAAGTAAAGAATAGTGACACAGTGACCTTCCAAGCATGTCGTAAGAGGCGACTAAGGAGGTTGATCGATGGCTTGACAAGCTGTCATTGTAAAAAGTATTGTTATGGAAACAAAGCCATAGATTTTAGAAGCAATGATCTCTGCATTATGTGCCATTTTGGCACGTAAGTGCCATGTTTTTGAGATTGTGGTTCTGCCCTATGTGCCGTCTTTGGCTCGAAAGGACGATAGATAATAATATGGCCATCATACTCATTACAAAAATCTGGACATAATACTAATTTAATTTCAAAATAAATCGTGGGGAAAATAAGTGTTAATTTACCCATTCAAAAACTGATTCCACATAAAATGGTTTCCTTACTCACAATTACCCATAATTGTTTCTGACTGTAGAAATGTCCTTTCATAAACTCCATCAATAATTATCTCTGGCTTCATAACTGCATCAATAATTATCTCTGGCTTCATAACTTCACCAATAATTGTTTCAAATTCTACCTACACCAGTCTTACACCTTAAAATTCCACCTACATCTGTCTTACACCTTAAAATTCCACCAATATATGTCTTACACCTTAAAATTCCACCTATATCTGTCTTACACCTTAAAATTCCACCTATATCTGTCTTACACCTTAAAATTCCACCTACATCTGTCTTACACCTTAAAATTCCACCTATATCTGTCTTACACCTTAAAATTCCACCTACATCTGTCTTACACCTTAAAATTCCACCTACATCTGTCTTACACCTTAAAATTCCACCTACATCTGTCTTACACCTTAAAATTCCACCTACATCTGTCTTACACCTTAAAATTCCACCTACATCTGTCTTACACCTTAAAATTCCACCTACATCTGTCTTACACCTTAAAATTCCACCTACATCTGTCTTACACCTTATTAAAATTCCTTCTACATCCTAGTTCACATTCCATTACTCCAGCTCACAACTACATTCTCTCCAACTTGGTGATAGCTCTGCCTATCATTTAGCTCCATAATTCTACCAATAACTGCCGACATGACATCTTCCTAAAGATGACCTTGAACATAAAAACAAAAAAAAGGCTTACAAGCTGTGGGGGAAACCCAATGTGCCCACTCTCTTCCCCTAACCACTTGACCCAGGTGTTGCAGAGATGGTTGATCCTAGCTTATTCTTGGCAAGACACAACCCATTCAGCTAACGATATCTTCTAGATTATAATAGACAGGTCAGTGACCTTTTCATTTTTTCATTTCTTGTATACCTAACATATTATCGCCATGTAGTTAGATTTGTGTATATATCATAATATTTCTCTGTTTTGTTGTTTGTTATTCCGGCTGAAGGCCTACTTGGCTGAAAAGTACATTAGTATAGAAAAGTACATTAGTAATAGACATTACAATAACAGACAAAGTCTACATTTAAATAATAGACATTGAGTTATTAGCGGGTCATCATCAATGCACTCCGAACATGTCCATAGGTGTTCAGATCCCCCTCCTCAGCAAGTCCCGCAGTGTCCAGCGACTGACGACTCCCTGACTTGGTTCTGTTACCATACCACTTCTTTCTCCCATTTTTTAAATTGTAAAATTGTCATTATTATCATCAGCTTTACAGAAGCTCACATCTCTTTACATCTTGGTAGATCTTTACATCCTTTACTCCTTATAATAGACTGCAACTGCCATTAAACAATGTTGATTAGTTATGTGTATCCATGAAGCGTGGCTAGTTTGGCTTGCTATTTATAGCTTGTATAAAATGCAGCTTTCGTTACGATCTGATTGGCTAGTACACGTATAAGCAAAGCTATTTTTGCATTTCTGCATAATTGTTATTTTAAAAAATTATGTACAGATTTATTTTAATTATGCAGAAAAAGTTCCACAAGAGTGGTTTCCTTTACAAATTACCTGATAAGGCGTACAGGTCTATTTTTTTTAGAAAAACTCTTCACAAATTAATGGAAACCTCTACAATATGGAGGCTATGTAACTGATGAGCCCTGCAACATAAATGGTAACATATATCACCAATACTCCATTGAATCTTTGCAACCCCACCCATAATCTATCTCCTACCATAACTGAATAGTCTCACAGCTTCATTTATAACTGACTCACGCCCCAACACTCCACTCATAGCTGACTCATGCCCCAACACTCCACTCATAGCTGACTCACGCCCCAACACTCCACTCATAGCTGACTCACACCCCAACACTCCCCTCATAACTGATTCACACATCAACACTCCACTCATAACTGATTCACACCCCAACACTCCACTCATAGCTGACTCACTCCCCAACACTCCTCTCATAACAGATTCACACCCCAACACTCCACTCATAGCTGATTCACACCCCAACACTCCACTCATAATTGATTCACGCTCCAACACTCCACTCATAATTGATTCAAGTTCCAACACTCCACTCATAATGGATCAACACCCCAACACTCCACTCATAATTGATTCACACTCCAACACTCCACTCATAATTGATTCACACTCCTAATATTTCACTTATAATTGTCAAACACAGCCTTGCTGAACACTTCATCTCACAAACTGGTCAGTCATGTGAAGCATCTTAATTCATCTCACAAACAGTGGTCAGTCATGTGAAGCATCTTAATTCATCTCACAAACAGTGGTCAGTCATGTGAAGCATCTTAATTCATCTCACAAACTGGTCAGTCATGTGAAGCATCTTAATTCATCTCACAAACTGGTCAGTCATGTGAAGCATCTTAATTCATCTTACAAACTGGTCAGTCATGTGAAGCATCTTAATTCATCTCACAAACAGTGGTCAGTCATGTGAAGCATCTTAATTCATCTCACAAACTGGTCAGTCATGTGAAGCATCTTAATTCATCTCACAAACTGGTCAGTCATGTGAAGCATCTTAATTCATCTCACAAACTGGTCAGTCATGTGAAGCATCTTAATTCATCTCAGAAACAGTGGTCAGTCATGTGGAGCGTCTTAATTCATCTAACAAACAGTGGTCAGTCATGTGAAGCATCTTAATTCATCTCACAAACTGGTCAGTCATGTGAAGCATCTTCTTCACTTCACAAAAACACATCCCAAATAGAAACAAAAATCATATAAGCACTTTAGACTATTTCTGTCTGCCAGCTTTACATGTTATATTTACACTATTTACAACAATAACAGCAACAATTTATTTACAAAATTCAGATCTTAAATTAGTTCCTTAAATGGGATACTACATGGTGTCCCACTCGCAACCAAACCGAGAGTTTCCGCAATAATTCTAAAACCTATAAAAATACAGCAATGAAAATTTAAACAGGGTTATGTTGATTGTGTCTGTAGTGTGGTACCTAACTGTTGCGACATAGACTAACATTGCCTATCTAACACACCTCACTGTTCATCTGTTTTTCAGGTGCCTACACAAAATGGTTGCTCGTGACTGTCAGTGTACAGTACCTATGAGTTCATAGAGTGTTGGAGTGTGGATCAATCATGAGTGGAGTGTTGGAGTGTGGATCAATCATGAGTGGAGTGTTGGAGTGTGGATCGGTTATGAGTGGAGTGTTGGAGTGTGGATCAATTATGAGTGCAGTGTTGGAGTGTGGATCAGTTATGAGTGGAGTGTTGGAGTGTGGATCAGGTATGAGTGGAGTGTTGGAGTGTGGATCAGTTATGAGTGCAGTGTTGGAGTGTGGATCAGTTATGAGTGGAGTGTTGGAGTGTGGATCAGTTATGAGTGCAGTGTTGGAGTGTGGATCAGTTATGAGTGGAGTGTTGGAGTGTGGATCAGTTATGAGTGGAGTGTTGGAGTGTGGATCAATTATGAGTGCAGTATTGGAGTGTGGATCAGTTATGAGTGGGGTGTTGGAGTGTGGATCAATTATGAGTGCAGTGTTGGAGTGTGGATCAATTATGAGTGCAGTGTTTGAGTGTGGATCAATTATGAGTGGAGTGTTGATCAATTATGAGTGCAGTATTGGAGTGTGGATCAGTTATGAGTGGAGTGTTGGAGTGTGGATCAATTATGAGTGCAGTGTTGGAGTGTGGATCAGTTATGAGTGGAGTGTGTATCAATTATGAGTGGAGTGTGTATCAATTATGAGTGGAGTGTGAATCAATTATGAGTGGAGTGTGAATCAATTATGAGTGGAGTGTGTATCAATTATGAGTGGAGTGTGAATCAATTATGAGTGGAGTGTGAATCAATTATGAGTGGAGTGTGTATCAATTATGAGTGGAGTGTGTATCAATTATGAGTGGAGTGTGAATCAATTATGACAGCTGGAAAATGAGTGGACATACCCTGGAGGAGTGAATGTTTAGTGGTAAAACCATGAAATAAATTCCACTTCGGTAGCGAGTGAGACAACTTATATTATACAAGCTAACAACAGGAACTCATAGTATCAAACATTTTCAACAATAATTTTCACATTTCTATTTATGGAAAAATTAACAATGAATTAACTGAATATGATAAGGAATCGTTATTGTTTTCTAGGCTCAATTCACGGTTATTCAGTTTCGTCAAGCAGGTAATAATGAGTAGACCTAATGAGCGAGGTGGAGCAATAGTTGCACATACGACAATACACCTCAAACTTAAGCATGCAATCTTTTACTCACTAGTACACATTCAATAAAAAATTTCTGCAACCAGAGAACAGCAGAATCGTGCAACTGCAGTTGCATGCTCCTATATACCTGCAGTTACTATTTTCAGAAAACTCCCCTACCAATATTTAAGGCCCGTAACCTTATGTGCTTCTGAGAATGCATATCTTCTCTTTCATTGTCACAAATCTGCATGGTCAGGGTTATAAAATGCATACCAGTTTCCAAAGTGTCAAGGCCTTTATATACACCAAAGGCAGACCAGTTTCTGAAGTTTCAAAGCCACTATATACACCAACCACACATATCACAGCCATCCATTATGAACCTTCTTCAACATCGACTGAGCCATTATGACCCAGCATGCTGAAGTGTCAGATATCCACCTCAAAGCTATTATCACGAGCAAAGTCCCCATTCTCATACTTGAGGTAGTTATAGTTGTATAGACTCCATGTTTCCCAGTAACAGTTCTGCTTCTTACATCGACCTCTGATTTATTTTCTGCACTAAGACTTATCCAAGGACACTAAAGAATGTGGTAACTGACAACTATTTCACTTTTAGACCCACACCTCTGCAGTGCCAGCTTCTACATTCCCTGCCTAAAATGAAAATAATTTAGAGATTTATTTTAATATCGTTATTCAACTCCTGTGTGTTACCAGCGCTAACATGGATGTGACACCAGTGCTACCATATGGATGTGACACCAGCACTAACATATGGATGTGTTACCAGCGCTAACATGGATGTGACACCAGTGCTACCATATGGATGTGACACCAGCACTAACATATGGATGTGACACCAGCACTAACATATGGATGTGTTACCAGCGCTAACATATGGATATGACACCAGTGCTACCATATGGATGTGACACCAGTGCTACCATATGGATATGACACCAGTGCTACCATATGGATGTGACACCAGTGCTACCATATGGATGTGACACCAGTGCTACCATATGGATGTGACACCAGTGCTACCATATGGATATGACACCAGTGCTACCATATGAATGTGATACCAACGCTAACATATGGTATATGTGATACCAGCTATCACATCAGTGCTAACACATGGATGTGAAAGTTGGACATCCACCCAGACTTTAGATAGTAAATGAAATGTTTATGAAATCAAACGTCTTCGTAGGATCTCAAACACAAGTTAGAAAGTATAGACTTCCAATGAACAGATAAGAGACGAATGTAAGCAAGAATATGCACCAAGCTTCATGAGACAGCTCAACCATAGAACTAAGAAACAATCAAGACCTACATGAAGTAGCAGCAAATCATCAATCATGGACAACTATGACCTTCACCCTACGTGTCTTTGGCCTGAGAGGATATTAAAATGAACGAAATTCTAATAATAAATAATTATCTTCCCTGACAATAGCCACCACATTAGAATGATAGAAGCGTTAAATGTTATCAATAAATTTATTCATTTACTTCTGCACTCACCCAGCAATGATACCTTATCTGTCTCCACCCTTAACGGGGCATTAAGTACAAACTATGAAATCAGAGGAGCAAGTGGTGGGATGTAACATACACTTTAATCACATGTTGACCGATACACACATCTGAAAAGTCAGTGTTAAGAAATAAGATATGATTGTCCTCTGCAGCAATCCTGGACAAACTATTAAAAGACTGAGAATGACATCTGCTCTGATTGAAAACACTGTTAGTACACGATTAGAAGATACTATTAAGATTAGAAGATACTAAGCAGTTTAGAAAATACTATCAAGTAGAACATACTACAAAGATTAGAAGATACTACAAAGATTAGAAGATACTATCAAGATTTGATGATACTATTAAGATTAGAAGATACTATCAAGATTAGAAGACACTATACAGGACAATGTCTGGAAACACTACAATGACATTAACAATCTAAAGGATGACAGGATATTCACATCCTTCCTGTCAACTTTCAGAAGAATAATTCCAACCAACAAACTATCACAAGCTTCTAATATTTCAAATATGGAAGATGCAAAAACTGGTGGCCAGTTGATGCGGTAAAGTGTGAGTACAAAAGCCCTAGACATCCCTATTATGTTAATATAATTACCTGGCAATATGTGCAGGGGAGGTAATGACAAGTATTGCTAAGTGAGTAGGAAAAGATAGAACTCAGACAAAACTCAATCATATTCAAATTGTAATTATTTCATTTTCCCCTTGGGCAAAAGACAGCATATAGTGCGGAAGTCACAGTTCTCCAGGATTGATGATTCGTTGCTAGTTCTTGGTTGTTTCTTAGTTTCATGGTTGAGTCTTCCCTAGTAAAATTTCTGCATATCAATTCTCTTGGTCTGCCTTATTTTCCTTTACCAGATGGTTTCCACATGGATGTCTGAAGGGGAAGTCTTTCTTCAATCATTCTCACCATATGACCGATGTCTTTCTAATGATTTCTTTTCATAAAGTGAGTGAGAGAGAGAGAGAGAGAGAGAGAGAGAGAGAGAGAGAGAGAGAGAGAGAGAGAGAGAGAGAGAGAGAGAGAGAGAGAGAGAGAGAGAGAGAGAGAGAGAGAGTTCTTGTTTAGATACATCTCTTATTTGAAATGCATTCTCTCTAGCTTGTTTGAGATTTTTCTGAGACATTTGCTTTCAAAGACAATTTCCTGTCTATTGTAATTATGTATCTTTCTAGCTACAAACTTTCCTTCAAACATTATTCAAATGTCACCATCACCAGTTGGGAGTCACGATAGCTCAGTGGTTAGTGAACTGGACTACAAAGGACAAGAGGCAGGGTTCGATCCCAACCGACGGCTTCCGGTTCACCCTGCCTTTAATGGGTACCGGATTTTTTTTTCTGGGAAAGTAAAGCGGCACGGACATAAAACCGACCACATTACCCCAAAAATCATGAGCTGAAGGTCTGTAAAATATATGGTCACTAACACCATATTCCCTATACGCCACTTGGTGTAACGGGGGGGGGACCTCTTTGCTTTTTTTTACCCTCACCAGTTATATTTTAAAATACATTACAACAAATGTTTATTTTTTCCAGTCTTATTGAACGGTTCATTACATTAATGTTAGTATGCACTGTTTATTACTTTTACATGGACTACATATGTCTGTTAGCCAAGCCACCTGAGAAGGAGATTAGCGAGCTTCTATTTGCTTAAGAAAGGAATGTTGTGAATACCATGGATAGCTAAGAAGAGTAATGAAAATATTCTTAAAGAGAAAAAAGCAAAAAGAGAGCTAAATATCCAATATAGGAAGAAACAATCATCATTTATTTTTTGGCCATGTAATGAGAAGGGAGCAGCTGGAATATATTGTGACAACTGGGAAAATTGAGGGACGAAGAGATAGAGGGAAGCAAAGAGAAAAGATACCAGACAGCTTAATTAAGAGAATGGCTTAGCAGACGGTCAACAATAAAAATGATAACTGTTGAGATCAAAAGTTGTGGAGACATTATCACCTACGCCAGCAGGCATGGTACTTGATGATGATTTGCAGACGATCAGGCAGCAATACATGGGAAAATAGAAGACCTATAAGAATACTTAAATAGACTTAACGTCGTAAGTGCAATACAACATGAAAATCAGCATCAACAGAACATTGAAAAAGAGAAACAGAACATCAAAATAACAATAGAAAGCAGACAATTAAAACAAGTGGAGAAATGTAAATCCTAGGGAGTCTAGTAAGAAGTGACAATTCACAAGCAGCAGAAATATACAAAAACTTATCAAATAATCAGACAGCTGTCACCACAGTTGTTCAACAACGAAATAACTCGAGACAAAATGGGCACTCTATAACACAATCTTCATCCTAACATTGTGCTACCATTGGACTCAAGAACAACAGAAATATAACCCCTACTGAGATTAAATGTGTTAGGTGAATGACAGGAAACAGATTGAGATATAAGACCACATGTGATGAGCTGAGAAAGGATTTAGGAATAATTCTCACTATAAATACATAAAGAAACAGTAGACAAAATGGAACGGCCAAGTGATAAGACAGAAAGACCAAAACACGAGCCTTCCACAAAGACAACAAGAAAACCAGACCCACGAGCCAACAACAAAAAAGATGGATTGATGGAATATTAGAAACACAAGTAAACATAACAGAAAGAGAGGCCAATAGAAGAGCACAAGATGGATTGATGGAATATTAGAAACACAAGGAAACATAACAGCAGGAGAGGCCAACAGAAGAGCAAAAGATGGATTGATGGAATATTAGAAACACAAGGAAACATAACAGCAGGAGAGGCCAACAGAAGAACAAAAGATGGATTGATGGAATATTAGAAACACAAGGAAACATAACAGCAGGAGAGGCCAACAGAAGAACAAAAGATGGATTGATGGAATATTAGAAACACAAGGAAACATAACAGAAAGAGAGGCCAACAGAAGAACAAAAGACTAAACTAGATCATTCAATGCTGAAAGACAAACAAGGAAGGAAAGAAAAGTAGAAAATTACATAAATATTACTTTACCTACTTCAAAATTACATTACATATTTGCTAATTTTTACCAATTTTATTTCACACTTTCTCACATACATATTCTCCCCCACCAGCTATTAACTTATGTCACACGTCTATAGCCATGAAGACTTTCTAGATCAATCATCTTTATTATGTTTCATCTTATGCTCATCTTCTTCTTTTCTCTTTTCAATGATACCTAAAAGAAATATCCAATATAGGAAGAAACAAAGATATTATGTATAATATCTTATGCTCATAAAGCTGCCAAATGAGCTTATATGTGATTATATGTGGGATATTAAGAACAAATTTGTTCATTTTACAAAAACTTTCTTTCCAGAAAACTGGCTGAAATGAACATAAAAACAAGACAAATAAAACATCTTACCTGGAGAAGGTAATTATAGAGGGGATAGTTTGAGGTAAATGAGGGAGAGAAAGACCTTCAAGAATGTCGGTACAAGATATCACAGATGAGCTAGGATTGACTGCTACAGAAGCTGGACATCTCACACAGAACAGAGAACATTTTAGAGTAGCTGTCATGAGAGTCAATTCCAACATGGACAGACTAGATGATAGTTTTTTTTTGGACAGACTCCAACAGAAATCCTATTCTATAATTATTTTCTATAAAATACACCACCTGGCCTCTGACTCTTCGTTTTTCAATAGCTGCTATAGATAAAGACTACCGTAAGCATGAAAGAGCCATATGTGAATATATGTGACTGGAAAGGGTTTGCCACAAAAAGATCTCTGAAAGTAATCTTTATTAACTCTTTCCGTACGTTTCGCCACACTGTGCGCCACGCAGATTTCAGCAGTGTACGTTTCGCCGCATCGTGGGCCACTCTCAATTTGATTGGTGTGAACGCCATCAAACCATGTTCTTTTTACATGTCTTGTATCATCTTGGTATTGGTGAAATCTAATTCCTTGTTCAATTATCTAAAAACTCATATATTTTTGTTTCGTTTGCCAGCTTTTACCTCAAACGAAGTCCCTAGAGATTAGGAACTGAATTTTGTGTGTTAATCCATTTTTCCCTGGCAGTCGTGTGCACAGGGGTCCCTCGCTACACAGGCATATAACTCCAACTTCAGAAGTACTCACATTTTTTTTCCGGCGATGAGTAATTGACGTTTCAAGCCGGGCCTCGCTGCTGAGACCAGGTGTGGTTGCCGCAAAGAGAAATCATAAATAAAAATCCCAACCAGTGCAGCCGGGATTTGAACCCACAACCTCTCTGTCTCAAGGCCGGCGTCTTGCCTCGAGGCCGGCGTCTTGCCTCGAGACCAACCAGTCCCCCAAAACTCATATATAATATGTTAGATAAATACAAATATGTAGATTGATTCTTAAAACCATGAACAATTGTCTCTGAAATCTCTTCTGTTGCGTTGATAAAATGCTTCCGTATAGAAAGAATTAATCAACATGTAAACAAACACAATTAAACTGAGACAGACTGGGGACTCTAAGCAAAGACAATGCAACTGCAACAAGATCCTCATAATTAACAAGTTAAACAAATTTATAGTAACGACATCATTTAAACAATGGCTGAAAAGGCGGCCCTTGAATGAGACAAGTATGAAATCACAACATGCAAATGTTGTTCTGAGAAAAACCCATCTACTCAAGTCATTTTTATTTTTATAGTTAGGATTCGCACTTGAAGTGGGTCGGGCGGGATGCATTGTGTCTCTACTTTAAGGCAAGTAACTGCATCTTTCAGCCCAATTAGGCAGCCATGAGTAGATTTACTAAACATTATTTCCGAGGATAAGCACAATTCAAACAAGACAAATGCGATTTTTGGGCCATGTTAAAAGATACAACAGCCTACTAAAAGTAATCCTGGAGGGGAAAATACAAGGTAAAAGAGGTAGAGGCAGACCAAGACTAACATGGACGAGTAACATCAAAAGATGGACAAGTCAACCTATGACAACCTGCACCATCAAAGCAAGAGACAGAGCAGAATGGCGCTCCATGGTAGCCAACCTTCGTTGCGGAGAAGGCACTCGATGATGATGATGATTTCCAAGGCAGCTGTCATTTTGACTGACTTTTTTCAACTTTTAATGGCTAAGGCTTCTTTGTATAATTATGTGCATAGACCTGCACACTGGACCCTCCTGTTTTTTTGTCATTATTTGAGAGGACTAGACATCAGATCTTACTGCCTAGAGAACAGGGGAAAGCAGCACAAGATTTCTATACCCAAACATCAGACTCACAAGGTTAAAGGTTGATAAATAGAATCAGAGATACATTAAATAAATTCAAAACTACAATTCAGCTTTTTCATCTAGCGATGTCCAGAAAGCTATAATGCCACTTCTCTGACACTATAAACAGAAAGCTATAATGCCACTTCTCTGACGCTATAAAGCCACTTCCCTGAAACACTTCACAGCACGAGTAGTATGTAGAAAAAGGATGAATAACTTAAATTTTATTTAAAGAATAAAAAAAAAAACTTCAAATTAACTGAGTATAACACTATGCCACCATAATGCTTAAGACATTACCGATTCTCAAAACTCTGGCAGAGTGTTCCCACCATGTGGTCAAAAAAGGACCTTTTTGTTTCAAGAACTGCAAGAAGAGATATACCTACAACCAGAAAGCTCTTCCTAGCCACACAGCTCACTTAATTAATGTCTCGGTAAACTGGTGGTCACAAGTAAGACTTTCAAAAATTATGTCTATAAGACTGGTATTCTTAACTTCATGCATTAAAAAATATATTCTCTTTCTTCTTAGTTTTCACTCGTTAAGTGGGCTATGTTCTGTGTCGCTAGTTTATGCCAAAGCCATGATATTTGTGCCTTTAGGCCCAACACATCCATCTCCAGAATTTAAGAATTTTTGGCAGCGCAGTGGCAATTTTTTTTATTATTTTTGCCTACACTTTTTGACTTTAAACTACCAAGAGTTCTTTGACATGAGCGATTGCAAACTTTTTTTTTTTTTTTTTTTGCCGCTTTCTGTGAGGCATTTGATCTCACTAACCAGAGACTAGGGGGAGGTAACACAGTGAAGCAAACTGATTTAATTTGTTAAAAATTTTTACTGTCTGTGGGGGGATTTAAACCCAGGACGTTGCTGTCCTGAGATCTTACCTCTAAATGTTATACTGTTGGATTTAATTCTGTCCTGTAGACTATTCAGACAGATGGAGACAGCAAAGGGCTAAGGAAAACAAACCTGACAGAACATAATCAACTCTATGGTTAGATAAATTACAAAACGATCAACATCATGAATCATTTTATCAAATAATTTGGTCACCTCATGAATACACAGCTTAACTAACTATCACTACGAGTCTACAATAGCTGATGACTGGGCTTCAAGGCACAGGGGAGATTGATAAAAAAAAAAATCACAGAAACCTGAAGTGCAGCTACATCAAACAATTTATCAGAATCAGGAATACCCCAAGTGGTTTTTTTATGTTTACGTTTGCAAACACTGTTTTCACACCAAATGCAATTTGTGTTCCCTGTGGGGCATAATCTGCAACCACGACTGCGTCTATTTCTAAATATTTTGCACTTTATAAAATGTACAATATAAAGGTAGCCCATTTACAAAACTTACTTTTGCATTTATAACCAACGATGACCTGGGTTCTTCCAATTCTGGCCTTTATTTATCTTCTATAACTGTGAATTGTTTTCAAATTTAGATACTCGGTGAGAATGTCCATGATGAACAAGTGAAATGTTGGTGCTTTAAAGCAGTCAATTACAGCACTCTCTTGCACATAAAAACAGTATTCTTTGTAAACGAGGTAGCAGTTTGAACTTGTGCAGAG
Source organism: Megaustenia siamemsis (assembly GCA_032433765.1). Taxonomy (NCBI): domain Eukaryota; kingdom Metazoa; phylum Mollusca; class Gastropoda; order Stylommatophora; family Ariophantidae; genus Megaustenia; species Megaustenia siamemsis. The sequence continues at coordinate 28,621,582 of JAVIAB010000041.1, forward strand.
GTCAAACTTAAAGGTTGCAAGACTTGTACATCTCACGGTCCTTTGTTTACCCAACGGACCAGAAAGTGACCAATACACTTGTATATGGCACCCAGCAGTGTAGCAATCACATAACATCAGCTATGTGCGGAATATATGGCAATCTCTCCCACACTTATGTGCATACGTCTCTGCTACTCTTTCCTCTTGTTAATTGAATCCACAGCAAGGCAGATCTTGTGGATATTTCTGGATAATTTACAAACACATCCGGCAGCCAGACTATTATCATTGTATGTACAATGTATGTTTGTTTTACTCATCAACAGCCAAACTTGAAAAATAAAATATGGCTAGATAAACCTTCATCAGGAATTATGTCATTCTCTGTGGACGACAATTTATCATGGTGACCATCACAGTGAAGCCTTTCCGTGATGAAACTTGGCTTCCATGACATAGGTTATGTGAACGATCAGATCCACATCTCTAGAAGAGGAAACACAACCAGGACATTCTTGCCAGGTGACTGTAATAAAGGAACTACTGGTGCATATTGTATATTCTGTTATCTCCCTTGTCTTGACCTTGATCACGACGGGCTTGATTCCACAAGTTGCCATCAAAGTTCTGCTGAGCTCGTAAATCTGCCATCCGCATCTCCACAACTTTAGATGCACCATAAATGTTCATGAACCGTGAAGCATCCACTTGGGTGTAAGAATTTGCACCCTGCTCGGAGGCGAGAGTGATACGAGGCCAATTGGTGGCAACAGGCCAAGAATGGTGAAGATTCTGATCTGGTGTGCTTGAAGGTTTGTAGTGCATTGTTTGCTGTACATCTCCTGCTGCCCCAGTGTTGTTTGTGGCCGCAACTGGACCAGGCGTATGAAGCTGTCGGTTCATACCTGGCATGTAGTCTGCTCCACTGCCACCTCCTCCTGATGAATTCAGCCCCACTTGCTGTTGATGCTGCCATTGGATATGAGGTCCTCGCCCATCAGGAGTTGGTGTGGGTGTAGGAGTCGGGACAGAGCCGGGATTTGACTCATCTTGTTTGATTGACATGCCCTTGTCTCCTCCATGACCACCAATCTGCTGCTGCCCCATGTTATGAGGACTTCCCACTTGTAGTGGATGTCTCACAACCACAGACTCGGATACAAACTGTTGTGGGATGCCTATGGCAACCTTCCCTCCATAAACATTACCTCCAACCATGTCAATGTCCTTCTTCACCCCCGACATCCCGCCATACCCATCTCTATCCATGTCCGTCCGCTCAGTTTTCATTTCTAAAGCCAGCTGGTTCATCAGCTGTGATCTCTCTACCTTTTTCTTTCCCCGAGAAGATCCACCTCCCCTGTTCTTGCTACCCCTTGGCCGACCTCGAGTGGGGGTAGTCAAGATTGTGTTGATCTGTGTGGGCAGGCCAGGTCCATGGCTGGGACCTGCTACCCCTTGAAGAAGTGGAAATGGCATGTTTTTCATCCCAGACATGTCCATATTTGGCGGCTTCATACCTTCTGACCCATCCTTGATGTTGTAATCATAGGGAAATCTCAATCTCATCGGAGAGGTGCCCTTTCGTTTCTTACTTCCCTCTTTAGGCTTGTCAGAACTTGGAACTTTCCCTTCTTCATCAGATGTTAAGTAGTCCTCAGAGCTGAAAAAATTGATGACACTATTACAGATAAGACTGTCATATAATTAAATGCATAGATCAACAAATAATTGCTGATTTCATAAACATCACTTTCAAATCTATTAAAGCTATCAATAAGTAATACTTATATCACGATATTTTCATGGAAATTATACAGTTATCAAGCATATCTTTATAATATGGAGTGATATACGATATTTAGTGTTTGCAATAATATATCATTGTGGCATATATTGTTATACAAACTTATCATTGTTTGTGATGAAGGTCCTGAGGTAAAATTATCATTTTTTGTGATGAAGGTCCTGAGGTAAACTTGTTATTGTTTGTGATGAAGGTCCTAAGGTAAACTTGTCATTGTTTGTGATGAAGGTCCTTAGGTAAACTTATTGTTTGTGATGAAGGTCCTAAGGTAAACTTATCATTGTTTGTGATGAAGGTCCTTAGGTAAACTTATTGTTTGTGATGAAGGTCCTAAGGTAAACTTATTGTTTGTGATGAAGGTCCTAAGGTAAACTTATCATTGTTTGTGATGAAGGTCCTTAGGTAAACTTATCATTGTTTGTGATGAAGGTCCTTAGGTAAACTTATCATTGTTTGTGATGAAGGTCCTTAGGTAAACTTATCATTGTTTGTGATGAAGGTCCTGAGGAAAACTTGTCATTGCTTGTGATGAAGGTCCTAAGGTAAACTTGTCATTGCTTCTGTTGAAGGTCCTGAGGAAAACTTGTCATTGCTTGTGATGAAGGTCCTAAGGTAAACTTGTCATTGCTTCTGTTGAAGGTCCTGAGGAAAACTTGTCATTGCTTGTGATGAAGGTCCTGAAGAAAACTTGTCAATGCTTGTGATGAAGGTCCTGAGGTAAACTTGTCATTGCTTGTGATGAAGGTCCTGAAGAAAACTTGTCAATGCTTGTGATGAAGGTCCTGAGGTAAACTTGTCATTGCTTGTGATGAAGTGAAGCAGTGATTAAAGGTGGAGGACAAAAGGGGAGTTGGTAGGGTAGAAGTCACGGGAAAAAGTGATAAGAGATCACTCAAGTAGAAAACATTAAGTTTACGTGAAAAGTGAAAAGCAATAAGAAGAGAGAAAGCAATAAGAATGTAAGACAGGTGGTGATTGGCTAGAGGAAAAGGTTGGGGGACAAACCAAAAATTAGAAGGCAGTCTAGAGACGACAATCACTCAAGGCAGATGGCTTATTAGTTGGGCCGTGACCTACGCTAAGTCTAATACAGGTCAAGAAGTACTACGAGAGCGCCCAAGCGTTAACTCAAGGACATTTAACAGACTGCGTTGGCGATTCATAAACAAAAGTGGGCGGCAGTGTCAAAGTGTGTTACACCAAGGCGAGAAGTCGGGAAGTAGGCTTGTCAACCGAGGGAGGATAGAGAGAGCGGAAAAGAAAGAGTGCAGTGTTTTCCACGAGCAGGAATAAAAAGGAAAAGGCTGTCTAATAAACTAGGAAGGCGGAGACAAGGAGATGGTGGTGTAAAAACACTGCTGAAGAAAGCAGGTAGTAATTTTAAGGATCTTCGAGGAAGTGTATTAGTTAGTATTAGTATAAGTAGAGTATTAATTCATTTAAATGAAATTACGGTAAAAAGTGCTATGTGAATCATTTGGAAATTGAAATTTAGTGTTATTTTGGTTCTCTCCACAGGTTATAAATAGTAAGTAGAGATAAAACGAGTGAAAGAGAGGTACTAATGTTCATGAATATCACGGTCATGTGTGTCCGATAGTTTTTTTAGCGAGAGACAGGGTAGTGTAAACAACCATTGAAGAAGGGAAAGGGGGGTAGAATAGAGGAAAGAAAGTAAAAAAAAAAAAAAGTAAAGTACCCCCGTCACGCCAAGTGGCGTATAGGGAAATATGGTATTAGTGACCCTATATTTTACAGACCTTCAGCACATGATTTTTGGGGTAATGTGGTCAGTATTACGCCCGTGCTGCTTTACTTTCCCAGAAAAAAATTCGGTACCCATTTAAGGCTGGGTGAACCCGGAAGCAGTCGGTTGGCATCGAACCCTACCCCTTGTCCGTGGCAGTCCAGTTCACTAACCACTGAGCTATCGCGACTCCCTAGGAAAGAAAGTAGACAATGACAAATAGACACACACGATGGTGATGCACATGGAAAGTACAGATTAAGAGATTTTGAACAACATGGTATAAATAAATGAATGTGAATAAATTGAGTGAAAAAAATAGGAACATGTGATGGGTAAACGAGCATTGTGTGGTAGTGTAGATTGATTATCAAATATTGTTATAAGTTAACACAGAGTGGGTGTTGTGACAATAAATGTGACATTGTGGTAGATTGATTTCCAGATATTGTTATAAGTTAACACAGAGTGGGTGTTGTGACAATAAGTGTGACATTGTGGTAGATTGATTTCCAGATATTGTTATAAGTTAACACAGAGTGGGTGTTGTGACAATAAGTGTGACATTGTGGTAGATTGATTTCCAGATATTGTTATAAGTTAACACAGAGTGGGTGTTGTGACAATAAGTGTGACATTGTGGTAGACTGATTTCCAGATATTGTTATAAGTTAACACAGAGTGTGTGTTGTGACAATAAGTGTGACATTGTGGTAGATTGATTTCCAGATATTGTTATAAGAGAGCACAGGGTGGGTGTTGTGACAATAAGAAGTGGGATATAACAGGTGTTTTTAGATAGTGATTATTAATTATGGTTATAAGATAACAGGGTGGTAAGGTGAGAGTGGTAGTTAGACTTAGAAGCAAAGATAGAATGGAAGGGATGAGCCAAGAAGGATATACAGGGCAAGCCATGCAGAAAATGGGTGAGGCAGTAGAGAAGTTAGGAAGGGACTACATGAGACAGAAATACCAGGGGCATAGCCAAAGAGGAGTAATAAATATGGTACAAGGGAAAGAGATAGGAGTTGAAAGATGAATATGGAGAATACGGTTATAAGTAAGACATTAATCCAATGATAGATATAGAGAAGAGATACTAGAAAAAGTACAGGAGGAGATTGATAAGGGCCAGAGATTTTGTATATAGTGATTAAGTGTATATAGGGGAAAGGAGAGATGTCAAGGTGTCTTACGGAATAAGACAAAAGTGTAGGGCAGGATTGTGAATCCAAAGGTGGTGCACTACACAAAAGAGTGTTGCAAAATGCAACGTAGAATACATTGCAGAAGGCAATGGGTATTGTACATAGTAAGATAGGGAGTGACGTCAGGTGTTTTGTTTAGTAGAGCAGTGTAGTCATTGATTGCTAATCCAGAAGGGATAGCTACACAGGAAACCTACTGAATAGACGATAGGGAGATTCATTGTGGAATTCAATGGGGGTGATAGAGAGGAGTAGAGGCGTCAAAATTGTGTAAATAAGGGGGAGAAGTATCGGGGTGAGATAGCTAATCCAGAAGGGATAAGCTACAAAGGTACCTATTGAATAGACAATAGGGAGATATTGCAGCAGGCAATAAGTGTAAATATAGATGGCCTAAATGGTGGTAAAGAATAAGAGAAGTCATGAGGAAATATTTAGATAAGGGTTGTGCAGGACTAGACTAGTTTAGTGATGGGAAAAGTATCGTGAAAATAGATGGGTGACGGAGGCCTGGTCTGCAAGTTCCATTGGGCCTATAATAGAACCTGTAGACGTTGATGACGACATAGACTGACAGTGACGCTGCATAGAGGGAAGGAATGACTTCATATCAAAGTAGAGGATACTAAGGATGAAATAGAAAGAGGGAAGAGGTCTCGGATGGGACAATAGGAGTAGGATAGTGAAGAGATAGAGTAGTGAGGAGGCTAAACAGGCCAACTCTGTACTAAACGTAGGACATGGGGTTAAGAAGAGATAGAGTGGGAAGGAGAGTAGACCAAAGTGGCATACATGGTGAAGTAGTATATAATGGAGTGGTGATAGAGAAGGGATAGGTGAGAAATAGAAAGTAAATCGGAGTTAGGGATAAACAAAACTTAAGTAATATAGTAAGGACATAAAGGAGGTTCCCGGCAGAAAGTTTGAGTAAGGGGATTAAGTTTGGTGGTACGGGTTAGTTATTATGTTAGATAAATAACTAAAAAGGGATAGGAGGCAGTGAAGCAGTGATTAAAGGTGGAGGACAAAAGGGGAGTTGGTAGGGTAGAAGTCACGGGTAAAAGTGATAAGAGATCACTCAAGTAGAAAACATTAAGTTCATGTGAAAAGTGAAAAGCAATAAGAAGAGAGAAAGCAATCAGAATGTAAGACGGGTGGTGATTGGCTAGAGGAAAAGGTTGGGGGACAAACCAAAAATTAGAAGGCAGTCTGGAGACGACAATCACTCGAGGCAGGCGGCTTATTAGTTGGGCCGGTACCGTTGAGTGAGCATGTTAGGTACGCGAGATAGTGACTTTCTTTTTGTGTGGGGAAGATAGAGTGACAGTGGAGCGAGACACAGCTCACAAGATTAGCAGTGTTAGTCAAAGTGTATGGCTAGAGTAGATTCGACTAGAAATTAACTGTAATTCATTCAGGAGGACATCGTTACCAACCTCCACAGTGTAGTGTAAAGTTCCAGTGAGTTATGAAACTTGTAGTTGATGCTGGTAACTTGTGACTTAGGTACTACTCGAGAGGAGAGCAGATGATATAGATTAAGCCAGTACAGTTCCAGTGAGTTATGAAACTTGTAGTTGATGCTGGTAACTTGTGACTTAGGAAACACGAGAGAGGAGAGCAGATGATATAGATTAAGCCAGTACAGTTCCAGTGAGTTATGAAACTTGTAGTTGATGCTGGTAACTTGTGACTTAGGTATTACTCGAGATGAGAGCAGACAATATAGATTAAGCCTGTTCCAGTGAGTTATGAAACTTGTAGTTGATGCTGGTAACTTGTGACTTAGGTACTCAAGATGAGAGCAGATGATTCTAGATTAAGCCTAAGACAAATAGAATAAGTGGTGTTAGGAGTTGATCCAGCCACGTTACAGTAATGTGTTCAAGTTAACAGAACGGGAGAAATTGGGGCGTGTGGGAGCCTCGTGTATGACATTAATTGTGTATGCTGAGCAGCTGAGAACAAGAGTGTGAGCTGATGTACAACTTAATGCTCATGAGCGAAGATTCGTGAATAAACCTCGTGAGTACTTGTCTGTCTGTGGATTAGCGACAACGATACCTGTTCCAGATAAGACCCTCTGACATCAGGGGAGGCAGTAGCCAGAACAGCACGGAGTACTTTGTTATACAATCACGAGAGACGCGGATAGAGTCTCCTAGCCAGTTCAGAGTTACAGCCTTTGTCAGTCAAGTAGACGGCCGTTAACCTGACTACAGAATGCCGAGTCCTGGGTAGCAAGTGCAGTCCCGGTTGGCACGGGAGCTGAACCCTATCTGGCAGAAGCAGCACGTTCAACGGAGCCAGAGCTTGCACGTACTTGTCGATGCATAAAGGTGTGCCATGGTGGCAAGGGCGTGCTAACACTGAAGATTAAAGGCTGTTCCAGTCGTGAGGTCAAGCAGCAGCCACATGACAATTAGTGGAGCCAATCTCCACGTCCTTCGGACGGGTTTTTCAGGACAACCACATCGTCAAAAACAAATAGCAATATCAACAATGATAGAGAAGCAGAGAATGACTACAGAAGGTCCCAAGGTAAACTTGTCATTGCTTGTGATGAAGGTCCTGAGGTAAACTTGTCATTGCTTGTGATGAAGGTCCTGAGGTAAACTTGTCATTGCTTGTAATGAAGGTCCTGAGGTAAACTTGTCATTGCTTGTAATGAAGGTCCTGAGGTAAACTTGTCATTGTTTGTGATGAAGGTCCTGAGGTAAACTTGTCATTGCTTGTGATGAAGGTCCTGAGGTAAACTTGTCATTGCTTGTAATGAAGGTCCTGAGGTAAACTTGTCATTGCTTGTAATGAAGGTCGTAAGGTAAACTTGTCATTGCTTGTGATGAAGGTCCTGAGGAAATCTTGTCATTGCTTGTAATGAAGGTCCTGAGGAAAACTTGTCATTGCTTGTAATGAAGGTCCTGAGGTAAACTTGTCATTGCTTGTGATGAAGGTCCTGAGGTAAACTTGTCATTGCTTGTAATGAAGGTCCTGAGGTAAATTTGTCATTGCTTGTAATGAAGGTCCTGAGGTAAACTTGTCATTGCTTGTAATGAAGGTCCTGAGGTAAACTTGTCATTGTTTGTGATGAAGGTTCTGAGGAAAACTTGTCATTGCTTGTGATGAAGATCCTAAGGTAAACTTGTCATTGCTTGTGATAAAGGTCCAAAGGAAAACTTGTCATTGCTTGTGATGAAGGTCTTAAGGTAAACTTGTCAATGTTTGTGACAAAGGTCCTAAGGTAAACTTGTCAATGCTTGTGATGAAGCCAAAAAATGATGATTGTTTCTTCCTAATATTGGAAATTATCACTGACACTGAGGGAATTGCTGAGGAGGGGATCTGAGCAACTATGGACATGTTCGGAGTGCAATGATGATGACCTGCAAATAACTCAATAACTCAATTGGAAATTAGCTCTCTCTTTTTGCTTTGGCCTCTATCAGAGCGTTTTCATTACTCTTCTTAGCTTCCCATGGTATTTTCAACATACCTCTATAAAACCACATTTCTACACAAATAAAATATCAGGAAATTATTCCAATAGGAACTACATGGTTTACTGAAGCTTTTAATGTAATCGTTAAATAGTTTTGAACTAACATTTAACTGTTATGCTTATTTCCCCTGATGTGATTTATAAACAGTGTAAATTATATGTGTTGACTATAAAGATTACACTTAGTATATAAATAAACAGCCCAGATGACACATTACAAATAACTTGCCTGTGAGAGTTATCCTTGCTTGCAACACTGATAGGAGATGCGGTAAAGCCGTCTGCTCGTAAGGTACCATCAGCTCGAACAGAGAGATTCATGTTGTTGACTGGAGAAAAATTGGCAGCGGTCAGATCTGGTGTTGTGAGAACTGAAACAACGACGCGGAAGTTGCTTTACCCTAAATATAAATTACTTTTGGCTGCGGAGTTATCTTTTGTACTATATTTCATCATCATCATCATCATCAAGTGCCATCTCTGCAACGAAGACTGGCTACTATGGAGCACCATTCTGCTCTGTCTATTGCTTTGATGGTGCAGGTTGTCATAGGCTGGTTTGCCCATCTTTTGACGTTATTCGTCCATGTTAGTCTTGGTCTGCCTTTGCCTCTTTTACCTTCTATTTTCCCCTCCAGGATTACATTTAGTAAGCTGTTGTGTCTTTTAACATGGCCCAAAAATCGCAATTGTCTTCTTTGAATTGTGTTTAGAAGTTCTCTTTTCATTTTTAGTTGTTTTAAGACTTCCTCGTTTGTTTTCTTTTCCTTCCATCCAATTCTACCTATTCTTCTATATATCCACATTTCAAAGGCTTCAATTCCCTGTTATGTTTTCTTGTCTAATGTCCATGTTTCTGCACCATATAGGAATTTTGAGAAGACGTAACATTTTGCTATTCTTAGTTTTAGCCCTGGTGTTATTTGTTTTGATGTTAGTATGTTCTTCGTGACATTAAAATTACTTTTGGCCATTCCTATTCTTTTGTTTATTCCAGGTACTATATTTAGCCTTCAATAATCACATTGAAAAGCAAAAACCTTTTGTACTTAACTTCATCGACTTCAAAAAAGCATTTGATAGTATTCATAGAGATTCTTTGTGGAAAATTCTGAAGCAATATGGCTTACCATCAAAAATCATAAATATTATCAAAGACATGTATGATGGTTACACATGTGCAGTTCGAACAGAGGAAGGACTGAGCGAATGTTTCCCAATAGAAACTGGGGTTAAACAAGGATGTATTTTATCGCCCTTGTTATTTGGAATTGTTATGGACTTCATAATGAAGAAATGCTGCACTGGTAATAAAGGCATCGAATGGATACAAGGAGACCATTTGGAGGACCTGGACTTTGCTGATGACATAGTTCTCATCAGCAATCAGATAAAAACGATGCAGGAAAACACAAATGAACTATCATCAATAGCCAGCAAAATTGGGCTTGAGGTCAATCATGAAAAGACTAAAGTCATGAAAAGTTTAATTCCAACAAGTGACAAAATATACATGGAAAACAAACCAGTAGAAGAGATCGATCACTTCATCTATCTTGGAAGTCACATTGATCGAGAAGGGGATACGAGCAAAGAAATTAGAATCAGACTGGCTAAAGCAGCAATGTCTTTCAGAAGCCTTGAAAAGTTGTGGAAATCAAAACTCATTAGCACAAACACAAAACTTAGGCTATTCAAATCAAATGTACTATCAACCCTTACGTATGCGTGTGAAAGCTGGAAAACAACAAGAGATATAGAAACAAAGTTGAACGCATTCGAAAATAAATGTCTAAGGAAAATACTTGGTATAGAATGGAACGAATTCAAAACAAACGAGGAAATTAGAGAAATCGCCAATCAACCACTAATATCTTCAGTAATAAAGAAAAGACGATGGTCATACGTTGGACATGTGATGAGAAGAGATAATAATCGAATAGCAAAGCAAGCCCTCATATGGGAAACAACAGGTAAAAGAAAAAGAGGAAGACCCAGGGAGACACTGAGAAGAACATTGATGAGAGAGGCAAGAGCAGCAGGAATCGGCTCCCTCAATGAGATAGAACTGCTTGCACAGAACAGAGACAGATGGCGAGATTTGATAAAATATCTTTAAAAGAAAACTGCTAGAACAAAAATTCATATAGGAGAAGGTGTATCTTGGTCTACGCCCTATGGGCCGGTTACGGCTCGAAAGGTCAATAGATAGATAGAATCTACTTCTTCTGCATTCAATTTCCTACACTCAAAAGGCTGCACAGTGAGATGACTAAGGGGTTCTTTCAATGCTTTTCCCTTGGGACCATTTTTAGGTTTTATACCTTTAACACTTTAAAAACTGTACACATATGCAAGACAGTTCACCAATATATTATAATGTGTTTACTTTCATGCATTCACAACAGTAAAAAAAAGGTCAGCAACAACTTCAAGCAATGTTCAATACACACTAGTCTCTCTACGTTCCCTAACATATACCCTTAGCAGTGCCATCACCTATTCATTAACTCTTTCTGGACATTTTGATTTTCAGTTTTTCTCACAAAATAATCCATTTTGGATTACTACGGTCTGACCTACATGATGGTAAGTTGGTAATTATGGTTTTCACTGTTTTATTTTTGGTTTTGTTTTGCTCATTCATCTCCAATTTTTCTTTTTACAGATCTTGTTATCATCTTGGTATTGGTAAAATCTAATTCTTTGTTCAATTATCTAAAAATCCATATACAATATGTTCTCTGTTATATAAATATAAAGCATTGATATTTAAAACCATAAGGCCCATGAAAAATATTGTCACTGAAATCTCTTCCGCTGCATTGATAAAAATGTTTGGTGCTGAAAGAGTTAACTGCCCCACTACAAGTTTTGGCTATTTTAACAAAAAAGTAAAAGTAAATAGCCCCGTCACGGTAAGTAGCGTATATGGAATATGGTGTTAGTGACCATAATTTTTACAGACTTTCTTTGTGCATGATTTTTGGGGTAATGTGGTCGGTATTACGTCCGTGCCGCTTTACTTTCCCAGAAAAAAATCCTGTACCCATTTAAGGCTGGGTGAACCTGGAAGCTGTCGATCAGGATCGAACCCGACCTCTTGTCCATTGTAGTCCAGTTCACTAACCACTGAGCTAATGCAGCTCTTCTTTTAACAACATTTCATCTTAAGATGCTATCTGAGTTCCTTGAGTAAACAGAGATGAATATAGTGATGGATCACATGGGCCAAAGAATGCTCATGGACTACAAAAAATGATGAAACTATGTTGTTACCGAACACAACGCTACAGGATATATTAGCCATTAACTGTTCCGATGGTCCGCAGACAAGAGCAGAAAAAAAAATGAATCCCTGAGTTTATGGAAGATTATATAGGAGAGAACAAGATTTTATAGTTTATAGAAGATTACATAGGAGAGAACAAGATTTTATAGTTTATAGAAGATTATATAGGAGAGAACAAGATTTTATAGTTTATAGAAGATTACATAGGAGAGAACAAGATTTTATAGTTTATAGAAGATTACATAGGAGAGAACAAGATTTTATAGTTTATAGAAGATTATATAGGAGAGAACAAGATTTTATAGTTTATGGAAGATTATATAGGAGAGAACAAGATTTTATAGTTTATAGAAGATTATATAGGAGAGAACAAGATTTTATAGTTTAGGAAAGTGTAAGGAAGTTTCTGTAGTTGTGACCATAAGCCTTCTTTCTATTTTAGTGTTATTTGTTGTCACCTGCTTCGTCAGCACAGGTTGTAACACTAGCTACTGTCTATGATTATCAGACATTTATTTCTTTATATTTTTATAGTTATTACAATTATTTGTTTATATTTTTATAGTTATTACAATTATTTGTTTATATTTTTATAGTTATTACAATTATTTGTTTATATTTTTATAGTTATTACAATTATTTGTTTATATTTTTATAGTTATTACAATTATTTGTTTATATTTTTATAGTTATTACACTTATTTGTTTATATTTGTATAGTTATAATTATTTGTTTATATTTGTATAGTTATTATAATTATTTATTTATATTTTTATAGTTATTACACTTATTTATTTATATTTTTATAGTTATTACAATTATTTGTTTATATTTTTAGTTATTACAATTATTTGTTTATATTTTTATAGTTATTACAATTATTTGTTTATATTTTTATAGTTATTACAATTATTTGTTTATATTTTTATAGTTATTACAATTATTTATTTATATTTGTATAGTTATAATTATTTGTTTATATTTTTATAGTTATAATTATTTATTTATATTTTTATAGTTATTACAATTATTTGTTTATAGTTATTATAATTATTTATTTATATTTTTATAGTTACTATAATTATTTGTTTATATTTTTTTAATGAAATGGTTAGGCCATGTGTATCGATTACCTAGCCTGGCAATAATAAAGACCATTCTGTAAGGGACTGTGAAAGGAGCAGGGAGATATAGGCATAGAAAGAGATGGGAACATAACATCAAGAAGATTATAAGCATCGACTTTGCAGAGTCCAAAAGAGTGACTGAATATAGACATAGCAAAGGCTGATGATGTTTGTTAGTGGTGCCCCGAGGACCCCCAGGAGTTATGGTATCAAGATAAATTTTGTTTTTTATTGTTATTTTACTTCTTTTTTTCTTTCACTCTATTCTCCCTAAAATTGATTTGACAGCAGCTTCCTACAACTTTACGCCTGTCCACATAAATCTTTTGTAATAACTAAATAATGCAAACTAGCATTTTCCTGAGACTACTTGTTTTGTCAGATACAGCGAAGACGATGGCGCTGGATAGGACATACACTACGGAAGCCAACTGAGAGTATTACACAACAGGCCCTTTTTTGGAATCTCCAGGGGAAAAGACAAAGAGGAAGACCAAGAAATTCTTGGAGAAGACAGACAGAAGCAGAGATGAAGATGATGGGGAAGACATGGAATGATCATAAAAGAATGGCAAGAAACAGAACAACTTGGAAAGTGTTGAAGACCTATGCTCCACAGGGAGCTCAAAGTGTTTGTTGAAGACCTATGCTCCACAAGGAGCTGAAAGGTAGAAGAAGAAGAAGACTTGTTTTGTCACCATAGTACGGTACTTGACATCTAAGTTAAGGATTTTTAAACTGGTATTCTACACCCTTAACTATTGATTACAACACCTACATGTGAGTCACATTTTCACAACACCTTTGAAAAAATTACAAACAACCATTGTTGTTTGGAGAAATAATATTTTCTTTTAACCTTTGCTACAAAGCTTCATGTTTACCTAAGAAGAGCCACGAGAATCGATGCGGTAATCATTTTCCAGCTTCCATCCGATTTATGGATCGAAATTCAAACACATTGGACTAACAGATGGTGCTTTGTTTATTGACACATCAGCTTGATCATTTGCTACAAAGTTTTGCATTTGCCTAAGAAGAGAGAGCCACAGGAATCAGATGCAGTGATTATTTCCCAGCTTAAGTCAGATTTATGACCTGAAATTCAAATGCATAGATAGTTATAGGCTATAACTATCAGACGGGTTATTTGTTTATTGACACGTCGGCATCAGTCCAGCATATAGATTCACTTTTATCTAAGCGGTTTTGGGGGATCCGTATATATAAATGTCCCACAGTCCCCTCAGACTTCTGAATAGTGTCGCTTCAAGCATTGAAACTCACAATGTGAGGTGGCATTCCTCACCTTCCCAGAGTACTACCCTGGTACCCATTTCTGCCAGTGGCTGGGTCAACTGCAGGGGTATTTTTTTTCCAACTACGAGTACAACTCACACTATGTCCAGCGGAAATTGAACACGGGTTGTCCGAATATCGGTAGCCCAGTCGGGTGATTTTCTCAACTGGGCTACGGAGTCCCCCAAATACTTAATTACTCAATTACTTATACGTGATCCTAGATAACTTCCAATTGATTTGATAAGAAAAATGAATAAATTTACTTAAACGTTATCACAGGTAACTTCCTACTAATTTTGCTATTTTTAAAAAATTAAATTAAATTAAATTCACCAACTTTAGCCTTACCATGGCGCTTCATATGCTTATCCCTGTGATGGGCTCGGAAGAACATTTTCTCACAAAAAGGACACTTGAAAGTCCTGTGGTACTCCCCCGTGTGGGTCTTGTAGTGTCGATCAAGATGCTGCTTGCGAGTGAAGGCTTTCCCACATTCTGTACACGCAAACGGCTTCTCTCCTGTGTGGGTCATTTCGTGCCGACGTAAGTGGTGGCTATTAAAACAATACACAAAACAGTTTTCATAAATCACAACAAAGACACAGAGATCTGTTGTTACTTCTTACTATTCTAATACCAAAATTAAGTTCACCACTGAGAACCACCTATTACAATAAAGGACCACTATCTCTATAAGGAATCCTTACAGCTTGCTTCTCTTCCATTTTAAAATCCACCCTACTTTAACTAATTAATGAGTGATATTTGTATTAATTGCTACTGTGTTATCTAAAAGTAATTGGAAGGGAATAGTTTTTAAATGTTATGTAGAGTCAATCTTAACATATGGATGTGAATCATAGACAAAAGGACAACAGACAAGAAAATCTCTGGATTTTATAGAAATGTGGTTTTACAGAAGAATATTGAGAATGCCATGGACAGCTAAGAAGAGTAATGAAAATGTTCTGAAAGAGGTCAAAGCAAAAAGAGAGCTAATTTACAATATTAGGAAGAAACAATCATCATCATTTTTTGGCCATGTAATGAGAAGAGAACAACTGGAATATATTGTAACAACTGGGAAAATTGAGGGACGAAGAGATAGAGGAAAAGCAAAGAGAAAAAAAATACCAGACAGCTTAAGAGAATGGCTTGTTAGTGATAATAACTGTCGTGATTGAAAGTTGTGGAGAGACATGATCGCCTACACCAGCAGGCCCAGTACTTGATGATGATGAATTGGAAGGGAAAATGCAAGGTAAAAGAGGCAGCTGCGGACCAAGACTAACATGGACGAGTAACACCAAAAGATGGACAAGTCAACCTATGACAACCTGTACCATCAAAACAAGAGTGTAATGGCGCTCCATGGTAGCCAACCTTCAATATGGAGACGGCACTCAATGATGATGACTATGCTATTTTATTCTTAGTTTTACTTTGCGTTCCCTGTTGAAGGCATTTTTCCCCTGCATTCTTGTTTTGTCTTTCAAAATAAAGCTGTAAACAGACATTGTGTATTTGCATACTTTCTCCTTATTTTTTACAAAAAACACTCCTTGACAAGAAGTCAAGAACTTCAATTTGTTGACATCTACTAGTGTTTTTATATATATATCTATATAAATCTCTCAGAAAAGTTCCAGGAAATAACACAAGTAGTTAGTGTGTAACATTCCATCCGAATTAAGTAGTCACCGTGTTGGTGTCAAGCATATCAAATTGTTGCAGCTCCTGTCAATTTATTATTTACAGTTCTTTTCAATGTAAAATATTATGCTGGGCGGGCCTAGGTGGTCTAGAGGAGAGATGTCAGCCGCTGCACATGAAGTTCCGAGGTTTGAATCCTGCCCTAGGTGGTAGGAATTTCTCACTTAGAATCCTGGGTTCTGAGATGGACTTTTTTTTTTTAAAAAAAAAAGCTGTTGTTATTGCAAGTGAATTAAAAGGACACATAAAAATAAGAAAAGTAAGCATGAATCCCCACGACTGTAACAAGATCAATAAATGTAACATGGTAATGGGGATTTTAATTATACCAATCTGGGTGTGGTAATGAGGAATCAGCTATAACAATCTGGGTGTGATAAAGAGGAATTAACTATACCAATCTGGGTGTGATAAAGAGGAATTAACTATACCAATCTGGGTGTGATAAAGAGGAATTAACTATAACAATCTGGGTGTGGTAAAGAGGAATTAACTATACCAATCTGGGTGTGGTAAAGAGGAATTAACTATAACAATCTGGGTGTGGTAAAGAGGAATTAACTATAACAATCTGGGTGTGATAAAGAGGAATTAACTATAACAATCTGGTTGTGATAAAGAGGAATTAACTATAACAATCTGGGTGTGGTAAAGAGGAATTAACTATAACAATCTGGATGTGGTAAAGAGGAATTAACTATAACAATCTGGGTGTGGTAAAGAGGAATTAACTATAACAATCTGGGTGTGGTAAAGAGGAATTAACTATAACAATCTGGTTGTGATAAAGAGGAATTAACTATACCAATCTGGGTGTGGTAAAAAGGAATTAACTATACCAAACTGGGTGTGGTAAAGAGGAATTAACTATACCAATCTGGGTGTGATAAAGAGGAATTAACTATAACAATCTGGGTGTGGTAAAGAGGAATTAACTATACCAATCTGGGTGTGGTAAAGAGGAATTAACTATAACAATCTGGGTGTGATAAAGAGGAATTAACTATACCAATCTGGGTGTGATAAAAAGGAATTAACTATAACAATCTGGGTGTGATAAAGAGGAATTAACTATAACAATCTGTATGTGATAAAGAGGAATTAACTATAACAATCTGGGTGTGATAAAGAGGAATTAACTATAACAATCTGGTTGTGATAAAGAGGAATTAACTATACCAATCTGGGTGTGATAAAGAGGAATTAACTATACCAATCGGGTTTTGATAAAGAGGAATTAACTATACCAATCTGGGTGTGATAAAAAGGAATTAACTATACCAATCTGGGTGTGGTAAAGAGGAATTAACTATACCAATCTGGGTGTGATAAAGAGGAATTAACTATAACAATCTGGGTGTGATAAAGAGGAATTAACTATACCAATCTGGGTGTGGTAAAGAGGAATTAACTATAACAATCTGGGTGTGATAAAGAGGAATTAACTATACCAATCTGGGTGTGATAAAGAGGAATTAACTATAACAATCTGGGTGTGATAAAGAGGAATTAACTATAACAATCTGGATGTGATAAAGAGGAATTAACTATAACAATCTGGGTGTGATAAAGAGGAATTAACTATAACAATCTGGGTGTGATAAAGAGGAATTAACTATAACAATCTGGATGTGATAAAGAGGAATTAACTATAACAATCTGGGTGTGAATAACTAGAAGTTAACTATAACAATCTGGTTATGGTAACAATGAATTAACTATAACAATCCTAGCATGATAACAATGAATTAACTATAACAATCCGAGCATGATAACAATGAATAATTAACTATAACAATCCGAGCATGATAACAATGAATTAACTATGAATAATTAACTATAACAATCCGAGCATGATAACAATGAATTAACTATAACAATTCGAGCATGATAACAATGAATAATTAACTATAACAATCCAGACATGATAAGAATGAATAACTAATTATAACAATCCGGGCATGATAACAATGAATAATTAACTATAACAATGAATAATTAACTATAACAATCTGGGTGTGGCAATAATGAACTAGCAATAATAATCTGAGGTTTGTGCTTGCAGGGTTACATGTGACAAGCACACAGTAAAAGTACATCAAATCTATGCAAAAAGTGTGACCAACAGTACAAAAATTACAGCCAACCTCATCAGTATATTTGAAATATGTTTAACTCCAGTATGCCTGATTGATTACCTCAAAACTAGATTACAACCAAATAAAAGGAAATATAATAATTGATCCATATTTTTATTTTTAATATATTCACATTTTTCCTTTAAATGCGCACCAATATAACAGCACCCATTAAGAAAACCACCAAAATATGCATTGCTTTATTTTTTTTACTTAAACCAAAATATGCATTGCTTTATTTTTTTTACTTAAGCTTAATAGTTAATTATATCCTAATCTTCAAATAAAACCAAAAAAAAATGTTTTAAATGTTTTTTTTTTCCGCAAAACTATTTATACATCTGTAACAAGGACACTATTTAATTCTGAATTCTGTTAAATTATCATTCTCTGCAAGACACAAACCATCAAATTAAGAAATAAGAAGTTATAACAAGAAGCAAATAGCAGAACCAGTTAATATAACTCGAAACCTGACCAATAATCAGTGATTTTTCAGGGGTTAGATCATTGTTTATTGAATTACATCTTAATACAGAACATGAAATAATAAGAAGAAATGTTTTTAATGTAAAACTTTCTACACTAATTTACTAATGTGAGATGGTAAAAGTAAGAAATAAAAATATCAAGAAAATCAAGGTAACTTCTGAGAATGCATGTATTTTACATTAATTTTATTTTTCCATTTTACAGATTTAATTATTTTTTTTAAATGATTAATTTTTGTAAAAAATTATACTGTATTTGCTATCTAATAAAAATTTGAATGTCAACAAATTCTAAAACTTGTATAAGTTAAATAAATAGCTTGGAGAAAAAGAGTACAAAATAGGTATTTGCTATTTAAACAAAGCGGTTGGCGCTAAAAATGCCTTAAACCTCTGTTATCTTAACAAAAATAACTGATGCTAAACAAAAAAGTATGAATGTTCATTTTGTAAATAAAATATTTAGTGCCAAAAAGGTATAAACTATTTGATATCTAAACAAAAATAACTGATGCTAAAATAAGTCTGAAGGTTCTATTTGTAAATAAAATATTTAGTGCCAAAAAAAGTATAAAATATTTGCTTATCCAAACAAAATTTGTAGTTGTAAAAAATGGTCTGACTTCTACTGGCTATTTAAACAAAATGTTTAGTGCCAAAAAAAAAGTATGAACTATTTGCTATCTAAACAAAATTTGTAGTTGTAAAAAGTCTGAAACTTTGACTGGATATTTAAACAAAATGTTTAGTGTCAAAAAGTATAAACTATTTGCTATCCAAACAAAATTTGTAGTTGTAAAAAGTCTGAAACTTTGACTGGATATTTAAACAAAATGTTTAGTGCCAAAAAGTATAAACTATTTGCTATCCAAACAAAATTTGTAGTTGTAAAAAGTCTGAAACTTCTACTGGCTATTTAAACAAAATGTTTAGTGCTAAAATTGTAGAAAATTTCTATTAGTTATCTAAATAAAAGAAGTGCTACAAAAATCCTTGACATAATTTATCTCTATCTATCTATCTATCTATTGACCTTTCGAGCCGTAGCCGGCCCATAGGGCGTAGACCAAGATACTCCTTCTCTTATCTGAATTTTTGTTCTAGCAGTTTTCAATTCTTTTAAAGATGTTTTATCAAATCTCGCCATTTGTCTCTGTTCTGTGCAAGCAGCTCTATCTCATTGAGGGAGCCAATTCTTGCTGCTCTTGCCTCTCTCATCAATGTTCTTCTCAGTGTCTCTCTGGGTCTTCCTCTTTTCCTCTTACCTGTTGTTTCCCACATGAAGGCTTGCTTTGCTATTCGGTTATTATCTCTTCTCATCACATGTCCAGCACATGACCATCGTCTTTTCTTTATTACTGAAGATATTACTGGTTGATTGGCGATTTCTCTAATTTCCTCGTTTTATAATTTATTTACTAAACATGAATTTGTATATGTTATTTAATGAGTTATTATTTTGGAGTGCTAAATAGTGCAACACAAAAAAGATCACCGAGACAAAAGGCAACACGGCAGGCATTAGCTTGCATGCAGAGATTGAGAGGCTCCCCAGAACAAGGACATGTGGGGAGATACAAGATCTGGTCCTATCCAAGGTCTAACACTTAACAAGAGATTGTGTTGCACACAGAGATTAGAGTTTCTGTCCTATATGCCATCGAAAAGGTCATAATGGCCAATCCCCTGGAAAATATTTACCCAGAAGACAGGTGTGTCAGGGCAAAAGGCACAGCCATCATGGCTTTGTTTGCAATTGATATCTAAAGAAAACATTCACCTTTACAAAAGTCTAAAACACGTATTTTCTGGCTAGAGTAAAAGTTTAGTTCTACAAAAGTCTAAAACACGTATTTGCTGGCTAGAGTAAAAGTTTAGTTCTACAAAAGTCTAAAACACGTATTTGCTGGCTAGAGTAAAAGTTTAGTTCTACAAAAGTCTAAAACATGCATTTGCTGGCTAGAGTAAAAGTTTAGTTCTACAAAAGTCTAAAACACGTATTTGCTGGCTAGAGTAAAAGTTTAGTTCTACAAAAGTCTAAAACGTAATTGCTGGCTAGAGTAAGAGTTTAGTTCTACAAAAGTCTAAAACGTGTATTTGCTACCTAGAGTAAAAGTTTAGTTCTACAAAAGTCTAAAACATGTATTTGCTACCTAGAGTAAAAGTTTAGTTCTACAAAAGTCTAAAATGTAATTGCTGGATAGAGTAAAAGTTTAGTTCTACAAAAGTCTAAAACGTAATTGCTGGATAGAGTAAAAGTTGAGTTCTACAAGTCTGACTGACATTAAATGAAAAGGTTCAGAGCTCTATAGACTAACAACTCGTCTAGTAAAGATAAAAGTACTGAGTGCTACAAACGTGCAACCCTGCATGATTGACAAACCTCAGGTTAAATGCCTTCCCACAAATCCCACAAGTGTAAGGTTTGGTGCCAGTGTGCGTCAACTCGTGACAACGAAGATGGTGGCTGAAAGCATTACCAATCATGTCATATTAATGACACCTGATGATGTCAGCATGAAACAATTCACAAAGTTAATTTCTATTTATTCTTTTTTTTTTTTTTTTTTGACTCTTAAAGAAATTCAATGAAACCTCACAAAATATTGGTGAATGAAAATATAAATTATAAAATAAAAATATTTCTGCCATAGAGAATATAGAGATGAAAAAAAAATATATATATATATATCTATACATATAACAGACAATACCCCAAGATGGTTTTATTTCCAACTAGGACGACAAAACAAAAAGTAACAAATATTAGCTATAACTATAAAAATTTCTATAAATCATAACAAACACAAAAACAAAGTTCATTTTAAAAATTAAGCATGTCCTCAAATGGAATCACAGGGTAAAAGAAAAAGATGTCAACCTAGAGAAAGACTAAAAAAAAAACTGAGGCAAGAGGCAACAACAGCAGGCATCCACTCCCTCGCTGAGGTTGAGAGGCTCGTCCAGAACATGGACACATTACAAGATACAATGTGGGTCTTATGTGATACAATGTGGGTCCTATGTGATACAATGTGAGTCCTATGTGATACAATGTGGGTCCTATGTGATACAATGTGAGTCCTATGTGATACAATGTGGGTCCTATGTGATACAATGTGGGTCCTATGTGATACAATGTGGGTCCTATGTGATACAATGTGGGTCCTATGCAAGATCTGATACAAGAAAGGAGAAAGAACTTCAGCCATCTTCAGATCAAAAGGACAATAGATATTTTTCTTCTTCTTCTTTCCTTCCTCATCTGCCTTTCAGCGTTGAGGGAAGATATAACTTGCGGTCTTTTGTTCTTCTGTTCACACCTCTGCTGCTGTTATGTTTTCTGGTGCTTCTAATATTCCATCCATCCATCTTTTTCGTGGTCAACCCTAGGGTCTGGTGTTCACACAACGTTTATTGAAGGCTCGTTCTGTTGTGTTTTGATCTTTCTGCCCTGTCATGTGGCCAAACCATTTTATCTGTTGTTTCTTTATATATTCTATAGCGGGGGTTATTCCTAGCTTTTTTTTTAGTTCTTCATTTCTGATCTTATCTTTCTGCCTTGTCATGTGGCCAAACCATTTTATCTGTTGTTTCTTTATATGTTCTATAGCGGGGGTTATTTCTAGCTTTTTTTTTTTTCGTTCTTCATTTCCGATCTTATCTCTCAGACTGTTTCCTGTCACTCGTCTAACACATTTAATCTCAGTAGAGGTTATTTTTCTGATTGTTCTTGCATCTATGGTACAGGTCTTGCATTGGTAGCACAACGTTGGGATGAAGATTTTATTGTAGAGTGCCCGTTTTGCCTCTAGTGTTATTTCTTTGTTGGACAATAATGGTGATAGCTGTCCAATGATTTGACAAGCTTTGATGCATCTTGAGTCTACCTTTGCTGTTTCTGAATTGTCATTTGTCACTTCCTAGGTATTTGAATTCCGCTATTTGCTTTAGTTGCCTGCCTTCTATAGTTATGTTGATGTTGATAGTTATATTATAAGTAATTTATTAAATATATACACTAAATACTACATAATCTTTGTCTCAGCATAAGGTTATGACATAAGCTTAGTTACAAGGTTGAGTGATAGACAATAGTAATGACAAATAGAGTGGATCTCAAAATAGCAGAATGGAGAGCCTTAAGAAAAAGAATACGCAAAACATATAAAGAAAAGTTAAGCAATAAAAATATATATAAGAAATCATCATCATCATGTGCCATACCGGTTGGCGTAGGTGATCATGTCCTTCCACAATCTTCTATCTACAGTGCATCGTATCAGTTCTGTTGTTGACTGTTTTCCATGCCATGACACCAAGCTATCCAGTATTTTCTCTCTTTGTCATCTGTAATATCTCTTTCCCTGTATTTTGCCAGTTGTAACCAAGTATTACAACTTTCCTTTTCTCATGATGTGCCCAAAAAATGTTGATTGTTTCTTTCTGATGTTTTTTAGGAGCTCCCTTTTTGTGTTGGCCTCTTTGAGAATTTCCTCATTGGTCTTTTTAGCTGTCCAGAGAACTTTCAACATTTTTCTGAGAAATTCCATCTCTGTGGCCTCTAATTATCTTTTCAATTGTTTGTCTACTATCCATGATTCACTTCCATAGGTCAGAATTGGTTCTATAAAGCACCGATGAACTCTCTTTCTCATGTCTATTGACATAGATTTGATGCATAAGATATTCTTCATTTTCTGAAATGTTATTTTGGCCTGAGCTATTCTGCTTTTTATTTCTGTGGTACATCTTCTATCTGATGTTATTATTGTGCCCAAGTATTTGATGCGTTGCACTTGTTTCAAATTTGTCCTGTTTATTTTTATGCTGCATGCTGGTTATGATTGTGATTATTGACGATATGACCATTACTTCTGTTTTCTTACTATTCAGACTGAGACCTTTCTTGTTGCTTTCTTTTACTATTATATGTATCATTTCTTGTAGTTCATTCTGTCTCTGCTATTAAGACTGTGCCATCCACATATCGCAAGTTATTTATGCTGTGACCGGTGACTTCAATTCCTTTTTTGTCTACTATTGATCTCATAATATATTCGCTGTAAAGTGAAAGCAAATCTGGAGACAGAACACAGCCTTGTCTGACTCCATGTGTACAGTGTCATATATGTCATTGAGTAGTTTTTGTTATGACTTGTACTCCCAGCTCTCCTAATGCATTTATCTCTTCGATTGTTATATTGTCGGGACCTGGAGCTTTGCCTCTTTTCATGTGTTTAATTGCCTCTTCCACTTCACTCTGCATTATTGATGGGCCTGTGTCTTTGTTTGAATTGTTTAGCTCTGGTCTTTCTATCTATCTTTCTATCTTTTGTTCGCCTGAAGCATTGTCTATATCTGCAATGTCGTTTCCTGTATAAATGTTACTGTCTTTTGTAATTCTTGCAGTGGCCCATATAGTTTTGTCTGTAGTGTTGTATCTATGGGCCAATGGATTTTCCTCAGTCTACTATATTCAGTGCAGTCTTGAAGTATGTGTTCAGCAGTCTGGGGCGCCTGTCCACATGTACAAGTAGTTGAGGTGCCGATCTTGAATTTTGTATACATGTGACTATGGAGTCGATTGTGTCCTGTTCTGAGACGTATAATGATAACTTGTTCATATCTATTCATATTATAAAAGGCATCCTGATTTGGGGCTTGTGGTCCTCTGATTGATTTGATTATCTGTTTCTTATGATGGTATGTAACAGGTGTATCTAGTTGTGTGCCTGTTGAACCTTCCTTTGCCAACTGATCTGCTTTCTCATTTCCTGGTATTCCACAGTGAGATGGGATCCACTGCAGGGCAACCCTGTGGTGCTTGCAGAGTTCAGTCAATAAGGTCTGCAGATGTGGTAATTTTCTGGATTGTAGTGCCTGGAGTACTGATCTTGCATCTGTCAAAAACACTACAGGCTGCGGGCTAAGATTAATGTTCAGCAGTTTTTCTATTGCTAACTTTATTGCTTGTATTTCTGCATCATAATTGTGACAATATTTCCCTGTTGCTATTTTATTCATATCCCTAGTGTTATTTGGGTATTCTATATATGCACCTGCTCCCCCATTTTTTACTGCATTCTGTGCTGATCCATCTGTATACACACGAATCCATAGGTCTTGTGGGTATTCTTCATCCAGGAAACTGAGAGTTATTGTTTTTCGCTGTAGACTATTCTGTTCCTCTTTATCAACTATTCCTTTCAGCTCTGGTCTTTCATCATCATAGAGTTGACTGATATATTCTGTCCATCTTCCCATTATCTTCTGTCCCATTATTATATTTCCTTCCTATGATTTCACACATCCTGAAGCTTTGACTTCTTTTCTTCCTGTTAATTCATTTAACTTATTGTGCATAAATTTTGAGTCTTTCTTTTGTTGTTTTCCATTTCTTCACATTTCTGCTATAACCATTCTGTCCTTTGCTTCTCTGCATTATATAAGAAATAGGTAACATTATTTCAGTTTTTCATTTCATTTCATTGCATTGCCTAAAAAGAATGGTGCAGTTGAATGCAGTGACTTTAGAACAATAAGCCTAATGAGCCATGTTACAAAAATCTTGCTAAAAGTTATACAAGGAAGGATTCAGAATAAAATCAATACTGAATTAGATGAGCAGCAATTTGGATTTAGGAAAAATAGCGGGACAAAAGAAGCCATATTCTGCATGAGGACATTAATCGAAAAGTACACAGAAGCAAACAAAGCAATATATGCCTGCTTCATAGACTATACCACAGCTTTTAATAGAGTACACCACAAACAACTTATAGAATGCCTAAAAGAGATACATCTAGATGACATGGATATACGACTAATATGCAATCTATACTGGGAGCAAACAGCAATAATAAAATATAACAAAGAGTTCTCTACACCCATTGATATAAAAAGAGGAGTAAGACAAGGATGCATCCTATCACCAAGCTTGTTCAATCTATACACTGAGCAAATCTTTAAAAACATCATAGAGATGCCAGGCCTACAAATTAATAGAAAGATAATCAATAACCTAAGATATGCTGACGATACTGTCCTACTAGCAGAAAATCCTAAAGACCTACAACAATTACTTAATGAAATAAACGCGACAAGCAAAAAATATGGACTAGATATGAATATCAAAAAGACTAAAACTATGATCATAAACAAAGAAAATACTCAAAACCCACAAGTGGATATCCAAATTGTAGGAATAGACCTTGAGACAGTTCAGAACTATAACTACCTTGGACATACTATAACCAGTGATGGAAAATGTACAACTGAAATAAACAAAAGAATAGGAATGGCAAAAAGTAATTTTAATGTCATGAAGGACATACTAACATCAAAACAAATAACACCAGAGCTAAAACTAAGAATAGCAAAATGTTACATCTTCTCAATATTCCTATATGGTGGTGAAACATGGACATTAGACAAGAAAACAGAACAGAGAATTGAAGCCTTTGAAATGTGGATATATATAGAAGAATAGGTAGAATTGGATGGAAGGAAAAGAAAACAAACGATGAAGTCTTAAAACAACTAAAAATGAAAAGAGAACTTCTGAACACAATTAGAACAAGACAAATGCGATTCTTAGGCCATGTTAAAAGACACAACAGCCTACTGAAAGTAATCCTGGAGGGGAAAATACAAGGTAAAAGAGGCAGAGGCAGACCAAGATTAACATGGACGAGTAACATCAAAAGATGGACAAATCAACCGATGACAAAATGCACCATCAAAGCAAGAGATAGAGCAGAATGGCGCTCCATGGTAGCCAACCTTCGTTGCGGAGACGGCACTCAATGATGATGATGATTTCAGTTTGGAAGAGTAACACCCCCCTGAGCAACATTGCTTCTTATTCAGTGGTTCTTCTGTCATTAGAAGGCCCTTAATTGTATAGAAAAGAGAAAGAAAGCAGGTAGTCTCAGGTTTCCTAACCCAAACATAGAATTGTGTTGGTGATGAACAGACATGTGATGAGAAGAGATAATAACTGAATAGCAAAGCAAGCCCTCATGTAGGAAACAACAGGTAGGAGGAAAAGAGGCCAACCCTGAGAAACAATGAGAAGAACATTGATCAGAGAGGCAAAGGCAGCAGGATTCGGCTCCCTCAATGAGATCGAGATGCTTGTACAGAAAAGAGACAAATGGCGAGATTTGATAAAAGATCTTTGCAAGGATTGAGACTGCTAGAAAGAAAATTTAGAAAAAGAGAAAGAGTATCTGGATATTTGCCCTATGGGCCAGGCCATTGTTGGTAAGGTCAACAGATTAGATTAGACAGACAAACAGACAGATAGTGATGAACAGAGACAACTTTAGTAATTCAGAACTTCTGTAGTTTTGTTGTGATGCCAACTAAGGAGAGATCACTTTAATTTAAGTCCCTAAACTAGGACTCTACCAAGAAATATTTAGAGTAAAAGTAGATAACATTTGGATTAAAACAGAGAATAATAAATTGTGTATCTGCTCAACATTTGTATATGATCAAAAACATGAACATTATATAAGACGACAATGAAGCAACTGAAAAGTGAAGTTATAGAACAAGAATGAATACATAAACAAGTAAAGCTACAAAATTTAAAGTATTTGCCTTTGAGATTATTTTGGTAAAGTGTAAAACTTTTTGACTGATCGATGAAGATGTTTGATAACCAGTCTGTATCAGTTGCTGTTTATCTCAATAGATAAGAGAAAGAGAGTTCATCGGTGCTATATAAAGTTAATACTGACCCATGGAAGCAAAACAAGGACAGTAGACAAACAAATGAAAAGACGATTAGATACCACAGAAATGGGATTTCTCAGAAGAGAGTTGAGAGTTCCTTGGACAGCTTAAAAAAATACGTGAGGAAATTGT
The DNA here is from genome assembly GCA_032433765.1 of Megaustenia siamemsis. Classification (NCBI taxonomy): domain Eukaryota; kingdom Metazoa; phylum Mollusca; class Gastropoda; order Stylommatophora; family Ariophantidae; genus Megaustenia; species Megaustenia siamemsis. Next base: position 28,648,769 of record JAVIAB010000041.1, read on the forward strand.
CAAAAAGGTCGACACAAAATGACAGTTCTTAAAAAACATGCCAACAATCAATATTTTTCAGGCACATCATGAGAAAAGGGTAGTTGGAATACTTGGTTATAACTGGCAAAACTGTGGATGACAAAGAGAGAAGATACTGGATAGCTTGGTATCATGGCATGGAAAACAGTCAACAACAGAATTGATACGAAGCACTAATGATAGAAAACTTTGGAAGGACATGACTCCCTATGTCACAAGATGATGATCAGTTCACTGCCAATGTCTCTTGCACACAGCACGTAATCTCACCATGTACACACAGCACGTAATCTCACCTTGTACACACACCACATAATCTCCCCATGTACACACAGCACGTAATCTCCCCATGTACACACAGCACGTAATCTCACCATGTACACACAGCACGTAATATCACCATGTAAACACAGCACGTAATCTCACCATGTACACACAGTAAATTTCAATCAGTATGTCTTTACAAAATGTGCCTATAGGAAACTTCAATCAGTATGTCTTTACAAAATGTAACCATAGGAAACTTCAATCAATAGTATGTCTTTACAAAATGTACCCATAGGAAACTTCAATCAATAGTATGTCTTTACAAAATGTACCCATAGGAAACTTCAATCAATAGTATGTCTTTACAAAATGTACCTATAGGAAACTTCAATCAGTATGTCTTTACAAAATGTACCCATAGGAAACTTCAATCAGTATGTCTTTACAAAATGTACCCATAGGAAACTTCAATCAATAGTATGTCTTTACAAAATGTACCCATAGGAAACTTCAATCAATAGTATGTCTTTACAAAATGTACCTATAGGAAACTTCAATCAGTATGTCTTTACAAAATGTACCTATAGGAAACTTCAATCAGTATGTATTTACAAAATGTACCCATAGGAAACTTCAATCAATAGTATGTCTTTACAAAATGTGCATATAGGAAACTTCAATCAATAGTATGTCTTTACAAAATGTACCTATAGCAAACTACAATCAATAGTATGTCTTTACAAAATGTACCCATAGGAAACTTCAATCAATAGTATGTCTTTACAAAATGTACCCATAGGAAACTTCAATCAATAGTATGTCTTTACAAAATGTACCTATAGGAAACTTCAATCAGTATGTCTTTACAAAATGTACCTATAGGAAACTTCAATCAGTATGTATTTACAAAATGTACCCATAGGAAACTTCAATCAATAGTATGTCTTTACAAAATGTGCCTATAGGAAACTTCAATCAGTATGTCTTTACAAAATGTACCCATAGGAAACTTCAATCAATAGTATGTCTTTACAAAATGTACCCGTAGGAAACTTCAATCAATAGTATGTCTTTACAAAATGTGCCTATAGGAAAGTTCAATCAGTATGTCTTTACAAAATGTACCCATAGGAAACTTCAATTAATAGTATGTCTTTACAAAATGTACCCATAGGAAACTTCAATCAATAGTATGTCTTTACAAAATGTACCTATAGGAAACTTCAATTAATAGTATGTCTTTACAAAATGTACCCATAGGAAACTTCAATCAATAGTATGTCTTTACAAAATGTGCCTATAGGAAACTTCAATCAATAGTATGTCTTTACAAAATGTACCCATAGGAAACTTCAATCAATAGTATGTCTTTACAAAATGTACCCATAGGAAACTTCAATCAATAGTATGTCTTTACAAAATGTGCCTATAGGAAACTTCAATCAATAGTATGTCTTTACAAAATGTACCCATGGGAAACTTTAATCAGTATGTCTTTACAAAATGTACCTATAGGAAACTTCAATCAGTATGTCTTTACAAAATGAACCTATAGAAAACTTCAATCAGTCCATTTCTTTACAAAATGTACCCATAGGAAACTTCAATCAGTATATCTTTACAAAATGTACCCATAGGAAACTTCAATCAATAGTATGTCTTTACAAAATGTACCCATAGGAAACTTCAATCAATAGTATGTCTTTACAAAATGTACCTATAGGAAACTTCAATCAGTATGTCTTTACAAAATGTACCTATAGGAAACTTCAATCAATAGTATGTCTTTACTAAATGTACCCGTAGGAAACTTCAATCAATAGTATGTCTTTACAAAATGTGCCTATAGGAAACTTCAATCAGTATGTCTTTACAAAATGTACCCATAGGAAACTTCAATTAATAGTATGTCTTTACAAAATGTACCCATAGGAAACTTCAATCAATAGTATGTCTTTACAAAATGTGCCTATAGGAAACTTCAATCAATAGTATGTCTTTACAAAATGTACCCATAGGAAACTTCAATCAATAGTATGTCTTTACAAAATGTACCCATAGGAAACTTCAATCAATAGTATGTCTTTACAAAATGTACCCATAGGAAACTTCAATCAGTATGTCTTTACAAAATGTACCTATAGGAAACTTCAATCAGTCCATTTCTTTACAAAATGTACCCATAGGAAACTTCAATCAGTATGTCTTTACAAAATGTACCCATAGGAAACTTCAATCAATAGTATGTCTTTACAAAATGTACCCATAGGAAACTTCAATCAATAGTATGTCTTTACAAAATGTACCCATAGGAAACTTCAATCAAACATGTTATTGAGTTATTTGTGGGTCATCATCAATGCACTCAAAACATGTCCATAGGTGCTCAGATCCCCTCCTCAGCAAGTCTCACAGTGTCCAGCGAATGACTCCAGTTCTATGTTGGTTGATAAGTCTTCTTACACGCCCACTAAGTTTCTTGTTTCTGGCTGTGCCCATCTTAACTCCCATCTCTTTCATCCGAAGAGTGATGCGGACTTCCTGGAGGGCATTGATGAATGTCCGCCTGATCCATTGGTTGACCGTCCTCAACAGCAGTGCAGCTAGCCAACCTGTCCGCTCTTTCATTTCCCTGTACTCCCATATGTCCTGGGACAAAGGTGACCATATGTATTTTTTACTTCTGCAATGACTCTACCCATTGCATATGTACAGAGCCCGCCTCCACTTTTTTTATCATGCTCATCGAATCACTCAGTATACAGGCGTGGTTGTAGTCTTGTGACTCTAACCAGATGAATGCCTTGGTCACTGCCATCGCCTCCATCGTCATGCTACTCGTGGTCATAACATATGTATCACTGTCTTCCTTGACTATTCTGCCTGCTGAGCGTGCAGTAAATGTAAAATGTACCTATAGGAAACTTCAATCAATAGTAAGTCTTTACAACAACAAGTACCCATGGGAAACTCCAATCAATAGTATGTCTTTACAACAACAAGTACCCATGGGAAACTCCAATCAATAGTATGTCTTTACAACAACAAGTACCCATGGGAAACTCCAATCAATAGTATGTCTCTACAACAACAAGTACCCATGGAAAACTCCAATCAATAGTATGTCTTTACAACAACAAGTACCCATGGGAAACTCCAATCAATAGTATGTCTTCACAACAACAAGTACCCATGGGAAACTCCAATCAATAGTATGTCTTCACAACAACAAGTACCCATGGAAAACTCCAATCAATAGTATGTCTTTACAACAACAAGTACCCATGGGAAACTCCAATCAATAGTATGTCTTTACAACAAGTACCCATGGGAAACTCCAATCAATAGTATGTCTTTACAACAACAAGTACCCATGGAAAACTCCAATCAATAGTATGTCTTTACAACAACAAGTACCCATGGAAAACTCCAATCAATAGTATGTCTTCACAACAACAAGTACCCATGGGAAACTCCAATCAATAGCATGTCTTTACAACAACAAGTACCCATGGGAAACTTCAATCAATAGTATGTCTTTACAACAACAAGTACCCATGGGAAACTTCAATCAATAGTATGTCTTTACAACAAGTACCCATGGGAAACTTCAATCAATAGTATGTCTTCACAACAATACATAGCATTCCAGTCTGTCTTAACAATTCCTTAATAAAAGCAAAACTGTTTAACCGACCCATGTTTTCTTCTCACCAACAGAACACATGAAAGAGAGATGCACCTTTGTTTGAGAGCTTTGGACTGTAAATAACAACCTATTCATAGGGATGAAGTCAAACTTTTCTTTGCCTGGGAGATGAGATATTAAATCAGATGATTCCACTGGCATGGGTGGTTGAGCAATTATGGATTTTAATTGGTTTGCTGTGATACCGAGACCTTCCATAACCATAAGTCAAACTTCATCCTACCATCAGCTCAACAGAACACATGAAAGAGACATGCATCTTAGTTTGAGAGCTTTGGACTGTAAATAACAACCAGCTCACAGGGGATAAGTCAAACTACATCCTACTATCAGCTCAACAGAACACATGAAAGAGACATGCATCTTAGTTTGAGAGCTTTGGACTGTAAATAACAACCAGCTCACAGGGAATAAGTCAAACTACATCCTACTATCAGCTCAACAGAACACATGAAAGAGACATACATCTTAGTTTGAGAGCTTTGGACTGTAAATAACAACCAGCTCACAGGGAATAAGTCAAACTACATCCTACTATCAGCTCAACAGAAAAGAACAAATAACAATTTGTAGACTCTGAACAAACAACAGATTGAAGCGCCATCTTTTCAACTAGATCAGAATTTCTGAACAATTAAACAACTGACTATCTGGATGTGTGTAGCAGTGATTACAGAGTGTAAGACAAGATGGGAGTTAGGGGTAGAAGTCGAGGGGAAAGTGAGAAGGGTTAACTAAAATAGAATCATCGAGTCCACGGGGAAAAGTGATAAGTGGTAAGAAGGATAGAAACATTGGGTCTCACGGGGAAGATAAGGCGCAATTAGGAGCGAGAGAGAAATGTAAAACGGGGTATGATTGGTTGGAGGGAAAAACGTTAGAGAAAAGGATAGGTGAGAAAGTCAGTCGAGATAGAATGAGGGCTCAGTGCGGACAGTTGTTGTTTTGACAACTGATACCGTGAGCATGGTTCGTGGTACACAACAGGATAATAGAGTCAGTTTAGTTGTGTATGGCTGTTGCGTGAGGCGGACATTGCTTCTGGAACAGTGCTATGTAGAGTTATGTGTTGGTGTAAATTCAATCCGGAGACTGATTCTGTAATATAGTTGTGCAAGTTAGACGCAACGAACAATCTAAGTGACAGTGAGCGAGACAGTCTCACAGCGTCCATGCTCAGTAAGAAATAGGTTATTGTAATGTAGTTGTGCAAGTTAGACGCAGCGAACAATTTAAGTGACAGTGAGCGAGACAGTCTCACAGCGTTCATGCTCAATAAGAAGTAGGTTATTGTAATGTAGTTGTGCAAGTTAGACGCAACAAACAATTTAAGTGACAGTGAGCAAGACAGTCTCACAGCGTTCATGCTCAGTAAGAAGTAGGTTATTGTAATGTAGTTGTACAAGTTAGACGCAACAAACAATTTAAGTGACAGTGAGCAAGACAGTCTCACAGCGTTCATGCTCAGTAAGAAGTAGGTTATTGTAATGTAGTTGTGCAAGTTAGAGGCAACGAACAATTTAAGTGACAGTGAGCGAGACAGTCTCACAGCGTCCATGCTCAGTAAAAAATAGGTTATTGTAATGTAGTTGTGCAAGTTAGACGCAGCGAACAATTTAAGTGACAGTGAGCGAGACAGTCTCACAGCGTTCATGCTCAATAAGAAGTAGGTTATTGTAATGTAGTTGTGCAAGTTAGACGCAACAAACAATTTAAGTGACAGTGAGCAAGACAGTCTCACAGTGTTCATGCTCCATAAGGAGAATGATTCTGTAATGTAGTTGTGCAAGTTAGACGCAACGAACAATCTAAGTGACAGTGAGCGAGACAGTCTCACAGTGTTCATGCTCCATAAGGAGAATGATTCTGTAATGTAGTTGTGCAAGTTAGACGCAACGAACAATTTAAGTGACAGTGAGCGAGACAGTCTCACAGTGTTCATGCTCCATAAGGAGAATGATTCTGTAATTCAGTTGTGCAAGTTAGACGCAACGAACAATTTAAGTGACAGTGAGCGAGACAGTCTCACAGTGTTCATGCTCCATAAGGAGAATGATTCTGTAATGTAGTTGTGCAAGTTAGACGCAATGAACAATTTAAGTGACAGTGAGCGAGACAGTCTCACAGTGTTCATGCTCCATAAGGAGTATGATTTTGTAATGTAGTTGTGCAAGTTAGACGCAACGAACAATTTGGGTGACAAGGGGCGAGACAGCTTTTGCCGAGACATGCTCAACAAGGAGTGTGCTCTACCAAGGAGTTATGAAACTCAGAAACGACAAACAGTATAGGTGAGATTGAGCGAGTCAGATATCGCCAACTTATGTGCTCAGCATTGAGGTACTATTATGATTTAGGGGTAGAATTGAGAAGCAATGAATCATTCAGGTGTAGGTAGGCAAGACAGCCATCGCTGAATTCATGCTATATACAGTGGGTGCTGTTACAGGTACAAACAGACAACAGTGGGAGATTCATCTGCGCATACTAGTGGCCGATAGCTAGCGGGAAGATTCCGCACAGTGTCATTAAGAAAGTCCGACTGAGTGGAGTCGGTCCAACATGATGTCACCACAATGCATGGTGGCTTGAAGGGAGTATTGCAGTTCTGTACTACTGAGGCCCTTAGATAACAGCCCAGACAAGTTGGGGTACACCTCGTAATTAACATGCAACGTGAGAAAGGCCGCTAACAATCATACTGTTGTTGTAATTGTGTAACTTGTTGTGAGAGGTTGATTTTCCAGAATTAAACTCGAATGTGTATTTTACATGGTGTTCCTGGACTACTTCTTAGAAAGCAATCTGTATTTGTCCGTACCTAGCGAAGAACAGAAACTTGGAGGGGCCTTCAAGCACAGGCCCATAGACGCAGAGGTGGTCGCCACCCTGAAACAGCGCGAAGTACAAGAGTATACGATCACGACAGACGGAAAAGTGGGTGTTCGGGCTATGTATGAGTTCAGCATCAGGCAGATAAGCGGCTACCGAATCCCGAGTCAAATCCAGCACACTCAGTCCAAGTCTGATACAATACAGGGTCAAGACGAGCTGTCCGGTGCAAGACGCCCCCGGGCAATCTACGTGCCTGCAACGCAACTCGAGGCGTTGAGGTCAAACGCCAAGTTGTTCCAACAAGCGAGTTGAAGTCAATCATAAGTTCTATTAAAGGTCAGCTCAGACATAAGTGTTCTGTTATATTTAAGAGGCCTGCTATATGTGTAAGCAGAAGAAGAAACTCCATCAAACTAGGCCACAGTATTTGATGGTGAGGGGGACTAGGGCTGCTCTTCATTGTTTTTTACCTTCACCAATTCTGTGAACCAGGTACCCATTTTTTTCTTTCTAATGTAAAAATGTACCCACTCTTTTTAATGTCTAAAAGAAATTCAAGTCTTTTGATTATCCAAATTAGATATGCTGTCTATTTGCGATGGCAGGAAAATAAACACCACCACAATGTAAGATGAGACAACCACATACTTAAACTTGTATTCATGAAGAAGGGAAAAGTAAAACTACCACAATGTAAGATGAGACAACCACATACTTAAACTTGTATTCATGAAGAAGGGAAAAGTAAAACCACCACAATGTAAGATGAGACAACCACATACTTAAACTTGTATTCATGAAGAAGGGAAAAGTAAAACTACCACAATGTAAGATGAGACAAATACATACTTAAACTTGTGTTATGTTCTCATTTTTTCCCCCTAAGAGTGTGCTGTGGTGGCTGACAAACACCGCCCCCCCCCCCACCTCAATCCAATCAATCAGAAGAAACAGATAATCCAGTCAATCAGAAGAAACAGATAATCCAATCAATCAGAAGAAACAGATAATCCAGTCAATCAGAAGAAACAGATAATCCAGTCAATCAGAAGAAACAGATAATCCAATCAATCAGAAGAAACAGATAATCCAATCAATCAGAAGAAACAGATAATCCAGTCAATCAGAAGAAACAGATAATCCAATCAATCAGAAGAAACAGATAATCCAGTCATTCAGAAGAAACAGATAATCCAATCAATCAGAAGAAACAGATAATCCAGTCAATCAGAAGAAACAGATAATCTAATCAATCAGAAGAAACAGATAATCCAATCAATCAGAAGAAACAGATAATCCAATCAATCAGAAGAAACAGATAATCCAATCAATCAGAAGAAACAGATAATCCAGTCAATTTCAAGAAACAGATAATCCAATAAATCAGAAAAAACAGATAATCCAGTCAATCAGAAGAAACAGATAATCCAATAAATCAGAAAAAACAGATAATCCAGTCAATCAGAAGAAACAGATAATCCAATCAATCAGAAGAAACAGATAATCCAATCAATCAGAAGAAACAGATAATCCAATAAATCAGAAAAAACATATAATCCAGTCAATCAGAAGAAACAGATAATCCAGTCAATCAGAAGAAACAGATAATCCAATCAATCAGAAGAAACAGATAATCCAATCAATCAGAAGAAACAGATAATCCAGTCAATCAGAAGAAACAGATAATCCAATCAATCAGAAGAAACAGATAATCCAATCAATCAGAAGAAACAGATAATCCAATCAATCAGAAGAAACAGATAATCCAATCAATCAGAAGAAACAGATAATCCAGTCAATCAGAAGAAACAGATAATCCAATCAATCAGAAGACCCCAAACCCCAAATCAAAACACAAACCATAATATGAATAGATGGGAACAAGTTATCATTATACGCCTCAGAACAGGGCACAATCAACTCCACAGTCACATGTATACAAAATTCAAGATTTGCACCTCAGTCACATGTACATGTGGACAGGTGCCCCAGACTGCACAGAAAATAGTAGACTGAGGAAAACCAATAATGCCTAGATACAACACTACCAGCAGAGCTATATGGGCCACTGCAAGAATCATAATAAGCAGTAGAATTTATACACGAAATGACATTATAGATACAGACAATACTTAGGGTGAAGAAACAATAGATCATCATCATCATCAAGTACCTGGCCTGCTGGCGTAGGCGATCATGTCTCTCCACAACTTTCGATCTCGACAGTTATTTATCATTTTTGTTGTTTACCTTCTGCCAAGCCATCTCTTAAGCTGTCTGGTATCTTTTCTCTTTGCTTCCCTCTATCTCTTCGTCCCACAATTTTTCCAGTTGTTACAATGTATTCCAGCCGTTCCCTTCTCATTACATGGCCAAAAAATGCTGTTTGTTTCTTCCTATATTTTGAAATTAGCTCTCTTTTTGCTTTGACCTCTTTCAGAACATTTTCATTGCTCTTCTTAGCTGTCTGTCCATTGGTATTATCAACATTCTTCTGTAAAAATTCTACACATTTCTACAGACTTCAGTGATTTTCTTGTCTGTTGTCTTATTGTCCATGATTCACATCCATATGTTAAGACTGGCTCTACATAACATTTAAGAACTCTTTTTTTTTGTTTCTATTGTCAAAAATGGATTGCATAGTACCTTCCTCATTTTTTTATATCTATTTTAATAGATAGATTATATAATTATTTAGTCATCGCTAAAAAACATGAAATTCTAACCTGCGTCTGAAACTGTGACCACAAATAACACATTTGTAGGGCCGCTCCCCAGTATGTATCCTGATATGTCGTCGCAAGTATTCCTTTTTAGCAAACATCCTTCCACAAAAGTCACAGCTGCAAGGGAAGTTAGGACCATGGTGACTGTTGGGATTGGAGTGGCTAACAGTGGAGCTAGGACTGTGTGAGATTAGCCGAGCACCTGGCATTAGCCCGCTTCTGGCTAAACGTTCTTCAGCTTTAACCTGTAGAGATATGAATATTTCTTCAGTGTACTAACTATTAAACTGACTCATTCTTGTCTTGAACTAAGCTATTTATTTTCTTTAAGTTTATTATTTCTAAAAAACAAGAGCAGTTTTCTTTCAACTTTAAGTTCATTCTATCTTCATTACAAAATGTTATTTATTTTCAAAAGAAATGTTACTTAACTTCAAGAAAAGGATTGCTAAGTTTTTAAAAAAAATTAACTTCAAGAAAAGGGATGCTAAACTTGAAGAGAAAGGTTACTTACTTCAAGAAAAGAGTCACCAAACTTCAGGAAAAGGGTTACTAATCTTCAAGAAAAGAGGATTATTTAACTTCAAGAAGAAAAGAGGATTACTTAACTTCAAGAAAAGAGGATTACTTAACTTCAAGAAAAGAGGATTACTTAACTTCAAGAAAAGGGTTACTTAACTTCAAGAAAAGGGTTACTTAACTTCAAGAAAAGGGTTACTTAACTTCAAGAAAAGGGTTACTTAACTTCACATAAAGGGTTACCTTTTCTTCGGGAAATAGGTTCCTTGTCTTCAAGAAGAGGGCTTCCTATTTTCAAGAAAAAGAAAGGTTTCCTATATTCAAGAAAAGGGTTACTTTATCTTTAAGAAAAAGGTTTATGTTTATATTCAAATGAACTGTTTCTCATATTCAAATCAAACAATAATAATATATATATATTCAAGTCAACTAATTCTTATATTCAGATCAAATATTAATGATATATTAATGTCAACTGTTTCTTATATTCAAATTAAATATTAATGATACATTAATGTCAACTGTTTATTATATTCAAATTAAATATTAATGATATATTAATGTCAACTGATTATTATATTCAAATCAAATATTAATGATACATTAATGTCAACTGTTTCTTATATTCAAATCAAATATTAATGATATATTAATGTCAACTGATTATTATATTCAAATCAAATAGTAATGATATATAAATATATAAAGGTTCCCTTCCTGCCTTGTAAGACATTTTGTGAATATAAAGTTAGTGACCATACTTTTCCATGACCACTACACATTTTTGGATCGTGTTGATGGCATAACGCCAAGTCACATTTAGTGCTCATAATTTCTCTAAAGTCTCTTAATTACTTCATGATTCGAGGGTTGAGGAAATGATTCAGAAAATCTGAAGTTTAGACTTTACCGTTCAACTTGAAGCTGCATTATTTTTGTATTTTTTAGCTCCACGTAACTGACTTTTAAATACATTTCTGAGGGCCTGGTTTGGGTTCCCTCTTTCACCACTGCACACTTGGTCTTTTTGGGGACTGGGTAGTACAGAGGTAAGACATCAGGCTCTAAGCATGGAGGTCCAGTATTTGAATCCCACCGCATGTGGTGGGAAATTTGTTGTTCATATCCCTGGTTTCTTTGTGGCTTGCCCTCCCATGGTGTCTGAGTTGAGAGATCTGATGTCTAGTTCTTTAAGATAAAGTATTTAGTTCTCAACAAGCACAACAATCAGGATGCCACGCACTCAACGCAAATGGAAGTATGTCTATAACCGCAAATCAATATGGCACTCGCCCTGTGATGGACACTCAGGCAGGTGCAGCGCCGGGCCCTCAGCCTCGTAAGGGCCCAGCCTCTATTACTGGATGTCCTTCTCAACCGCTCTTTGGAGTCAAGGGGCGAGAGAATAGAGCTACTGGCCAATCCAAAATAAGACCACTCAAAATAATGCACTGGAATGCTGAAGGCATCAACAGCAAAAGAGATGGGTACAGTAAAAAGATAGAATTAGAAAATATTCTGCATGAAGAACAAATAAGCATATGTTGTTTGCAGGAAACCCATTTAAACAACGACATAGCCTTGAAGATTAGGGGATACCAGTGCTACCGATCTGACAGAAAAAACAGACAAAAGGGCGGAATACTGACACTAGTAAGGAACAACATTAATGCATGTCAGATTGAAGTGTATATGGATGGGGCGGAATATCAAATACTGCACCTCAGGACAGGAAATACAGACTTCCATCTACTTAACTGCTACTGTCCGAGTGACCGCCCACTAGCACTAGATACAATTACATTAAAAGAAAGAATAATTGTATGTGGAGACCTTAACAGCCATTCACAGAGCTGGGGCTATGAACATATGGACAAGAGAGGTGAAGAGCTTGAAAATTGGCAGGATGACAATGGGCTTATACTATTAAACCAGGCAACAGATCCACCAACATTCTATTCCAGATCATGGCATACCACATCTACACCAGACCTTGCTTTCCATTCACCAGACCTGGATTGGAATATCACACGTATTGTGGGGAAACAACTTGGAGGCAGCGACCACAGACCTGTCTTTTTAGTGGTGCAAAATGAGGCCGCCAGGGAGAGCAGCACTCTCTCCAGATGGAATTACAAAAAGGCAGACTGGAAAATGTATCAACACTACACCAGTGTACTGACTAAAGATATAAATACAGATAGAGACATCAACAAAATAGTTGATGAATTCAGTAGACTAATAATACAAGCTGCCAGTGAAACAATACCTAGAGGAGCACAGAAACACTACAAACCATAGTGGAGTAGTGAACTAGAGCAACTGCACAATGACATGGAAACATCTCGAAAGCAAGCAGAAAATAACCCTTGCCAAGAACACCACAATAACTACCAGCATGCTAAAGCCAAATTTCAACGGGCTAAACTACAAGCCAGACGGAGAAGCTGGAAAGAGAAAACAGAGTCCTTGAATCTTGAACGAGACACAAGAAAAGTGTGGAAGCTTGTAAAACAGCTGAATGATGAGGGTACAGAGAGGAACACCAAAATTACACTGAAGAAGGATGGAAACATTCTAACAGGTAAACATGCAGCAAATTACTTTGCAGACTCCTTTGCAAATGACAATAATATTGAAATTAGCCTAGAGAAACGACAAGAGACCCGTTTAAAACAACAAAATGCAAGACAAGAAGAGACCACACATGAAGTCATGGAAATACCCATTACACAAAGAGAGCTAGAGCTGGCAATATCCAAATTAAAAATGAAAAAGTCACCAGGCTGTGATGGAGTGTCCAATGAAATGATTAAGAACTTGGGAACTGCAGCTAAAGCAAAACTACTGCAGATCTACAACATTTGCTGGATCACAGGTAGAGTGCCACAAGCATGGAGAGAAGCAATTATGATACCATTACTAAAGCCAGGAAAAGATGGTTCAACGACATCCAGCTATAGACCAATCAGCCTTACATGTTGTTTGTGCAAAACAATGGAATAATCAATCTCAGACTGCAGTGGTACCTGGAAAGTGAAAATCTCCTTGTCCCACAACAAGCAGGCTTTAGACAGTGTTACTCTACCGAAGATCAGGCAACCTATCTTTCCCAGGAAATTGAAGATGCGTTTCAAGAAAAGAAACTGGTACTAGCAGCATGGATAGACCTAAAGAAAGCATTTGATAAGGTATGGAAGGAAGGGCTTTTGAAGAAACTGATAAATTATGGAGTAAACAGCAGGATGTACAAATGGGTCAAAGCATACCTGCATAACAGGAGAGCCAGAGTGCAACTGGATGGTCTTAAGAGTAAAAAGGTCTTATTGCGCCAGGGCGTTCCACAGGGAGGGGTACTATCTCCAACACTTTTTCTGATCTACATCAATGACCTAGTTACTGAACTACCACATGGCATCAAAGTGGCAATGTATGCAGATGACTTGGTAATGTGGTGCACAGAGGAGTATGCAACAGTGGCCTCCAAATTGCTACAAAGAGCTATGAATGCACTGAATTCATAGACAAATAGACACCCCAAGGCTGCTGAACACATACTTCAAGACTGCACTGAATATAGTAGACTGAGGAAAATCCATTGGCCCATAGATACAACACTACAGACAAAACTATATGGGCCACTACAAGAATTACAAAAGACAGTAAAATTCATACAGGAAACGACATTGCTGATATAGACAATACTTCGAGCGAACAAAAGATAGATAGAGAGATTCTCTAAAGATAAAGGCGAAAAAAAAGGAGATCGCGTGTTAAAGAACTCTTAACTTTATAGCCTGCACATTAAAGTAAAAGTAGAGGCCACGGTAGTCTAGTTGGGAAAACCACCCGACTGGGCTACTGATGTTCAGACAATCCATGTTCGATTCCGGCTGGAACCAATGTGAATTGTACTTGTGGTTAGAAAAAAAATTCTCCTGTGATCACCCCAGCGGCAGGCAGAAATGGGTACCAGGGTATTACTATGGGAAGGTGAGGAATGTCGCATCGTGAGTTTTGATGTTTGAATTGACACTATTCAGAAGTCTCCAAACACTTCTGGATAGGCGGCCGAATACATATGAGTGAAAACTCATGTGCTAAGATGCTGATTCAAGTACGTACTTTACCTTACCTTCATCATTACATTAAAGTACCCCTAACAGTTAAAAGTAAAAAAAAAAAGAGTATGTCAAAATGATCACTACCCTGGCAAAAAATTGCTACGCTGTTAAAAATTACCCATGCTAAAGATGGATGTGCAGGTCTGAAAGGGACAAATGTGGCTTACCGTAACATCAAAGTGATGCAACACATATGTGCCGATTTAACAGGTAAACGCTGAAGCAGATGACTTGCTGTAAAGGTAAAGTATGAGACTTGGATCGGCATCTTAGCATGCTGATTTTCACTCATGTGCTTGGCCACCTATCCAGAAGTGTTTGGAGACTTCTGAATAGTGTCGCTTCAAGCATCAAAACCCACAATGCGAGGTGGCATTCCTCACCTTCCCAGAGTATTACACGTAGTACCCATTTCTGCCAGCGGCTGGGTCAACCATGGGGGTATTACTTTTTTTCAACCACGAGTACAATTCATACTGCTTCCAGCAGGAATTAAGCACGGGTTGTTCGAACGTCGGTAGGCTAGTCGGGTGGTTGTGACCAACTTGAGTTCGCGCTCACTGCATATGTTTTGTAGTCCCGTTGATAAAATCTAAATACCAGAGTGCCACAATGTTGATTCATTCCATGAATATCATTAAACATTTGCAGTCTTCAGTACTTGGCATTTTATCATCATTATCATCAAGTACTGGGCCTGCTGGCATAGGTGATCATGTCTCTCTACAACTTTCAATCTTGACATTTATTTATAATTTCTGTTGTTGACCTTCTGCCAAGCCATTCTCTTAAGCTGTCTGGTATTTTTTCTCTTTGCTTCCCTCTATCTCTTCGTCCCTCAATTTTTCCAGTTGTTACAATATATTCCAGTTGTTCCCTTCTCATTACATGGCCAAAAATGATGATTGTTTCTTCCTAATATTGGAAATTAGCTCTCTTTTTGCTTTGACCTCTTAAAGAACATTTTCATTACTCTTCTTTGCTGTCCATGGTATTCTCAACATTCTTCTGTAAAACCACATTTCTACAGACTCCAGTGATTTTCTTGTTTGTTGTCCTATTGTCCATGATTCACATCCATATGTTAAGACTGACTCTACATAACATTTAAGAACTCTTTTTCTTGTTTCTATTGTCAAAAATGGATTGCATAGTATCTTCCTCATTTTTTGGAAAGCTGCTTTTGCCTGAGCAATTCTGCATCTCACCTCTTGGAAGGTCGTGGACCACGAGAAAAGGTGAACGAGTCGTGAACTAGGAGGAAAACGTGAAACATGATTAGAAACGAGGCAAGGAGAGTTAGGTTAGACAAAGGGAGGAATTAGTTGTCATTCGAGAAGTAGCGAGGATCTGATACAGACGGCCTGTGTTTTTGTGTTACAGCCGGTACTGGGGATCAGGAAAGTTAGTTTACCTGAGAGGGATCCACAAGTTAGTTGTTGTGTTTGGATTTGACAGGGAATAGATTCAGTTTCCAGGAGTTGGTATGTACACGGTAAATAGTAAGAAAAGGATAAGTTACAAGGGAAAAACACCAACCGTAGAACAGTAGTAGCAATATGTGAATAGTCCATCAGTTAGCCTCAAGATCAATTGTGAATAGCCACTAAATAGAGTTAAGATAGATTAGTGAATAGTCATTAAAGTTGAATACTAGACGGTGGTTGTGTTAGATTTTAATGAACAATGTTAAGTCAAGAGATGTAATCCCATGAAGTGTTGTGTCGTAGTATACGAACATTATTGTCAAGCGGTGAATGTTTCCCTGAATAGCTTCAAGAGAAGTAAACCCATGAAGTGTTGTGCCGTAGTACACGAGCATTATTGTCAAGCGGTGAATGTTTCACTGAATAGCTTCAAGAGAAGTAATCCCATGAAGTGTTGTGTCATAGTACACGAAAATTAGAGTCAAGCGGTGAAGATTTCACTGTGTAGCTTCAAGGAAAGAAATCCTATGAAGTTGTGTGTCATTGTACACGGCAATTAGTATCAAGAGTAGCAATAACTTGCAAGGGTCCTGGTCCTTCTGACAGGGCGCGAGACGGAGTATGATTCTCCATTAGATCATCATATTGGCGAGGGGAAGTGAACCCCAGATCGCCCATCAATTGTGAGTAGCAGCGAGGCTGCAGTGAGTGTTTGTGGCTGAAGTTTTGACAACCACGAGGGGTGTACGGAAGGAGAGTAAGCTGTGTGTGCAAGGCGGCTGAAACACCATCCAAATTGTAACTTTAGAATGTGAAATGTGAATTTAGTGCTGATGAGAATAAAGCCTCAGGAGTGTGTTTACAAAGTGTTCATTGAAGTTATTCTAGCGCTAGCTGTAATCGTCTGTCCCTAGTGAAAGCAAACGCTGGGGTGTCAATCACTAACGGGAGTTCTACAAGAACGATCAATTTGGCCATTAGTAGTAGACAGGGGCAGAGTGACCCAACATGGGCTGGCACAGTAAGGGGATTCCCCTTAATCGTCTCCAGGCAGCCGGACAAGTCCGACCTTACGAGTCCAGGGTGACTGTGCTGTAAGATTGTGCCAGGTCATGCGGGCAATGCCACTGGTGGGCGGTAGCTACAATTTGCAGTCATAAAGTCAACTATCACGGTGAGCGACGCCACTGGTGGGCGGTCGCTGCAGTGAAGTAGATGCAGCAAAGACAGACGCTGGCAGATCATAGGCAGACAAGAGAAATCAACAAAGGCGACGTCATCATCCCGCCTGGACTCATCGTCACCGCCGGAAGGAACAATGAGAAAAGCTTCACCAGCATACATTGACAAATTATAAGGATGGTACAAAATCATGTCATAAATCAATGACACGCAAAATACATAATTTTTTTTTAAATCACAAAATCATTCACTGACAAACTACCTGGATAACTGTAGACAGATCTGTTTGTGATGACTGGTCCTTGACGGTCACTCTTGTCCTGCACCCACCACAGCATCCACCTGAGGTATGTAAGGAAGAGGTACCTCCTGACATATTAACACCCATGCTGTTGACTAAGCTGCCGCCTGCACTGATGTGAACATTGTTCTGAAGAATTGCTCCTCCAGTATGTCCTTGCTGCTGTGAACCAATGATGGTGTTGGCATTTGATATGTCATTTGAAGTTTGGACTCCGACGACATTGACATTAGATGGTGCCTGCATTGTCATTCCACCAGTGACTGTCATTCCAAGCCCACTCCCATCAACTATACTGACTCCAGCTGGATTCATGCTGACTCCAGGGACAATATTAAGTGCTGTGTTGCCAGGAAATGACATCAAACTGTTGGCAGCAGCCACAAGTCCACATGGGTTGGAACTAGCCATGGAGCTCATGCCCATCCTGGCAGTGAGACTGGCTAGTGCATTGCTGGTGAAAGCTAAACTGTTGGGGTCTGTGTTTGCCCCTGACAACCCCATAGCAACAGCTAGACTTCCAATGGACATTGCTGTTCCAGGGATCTGGATATGTTGTGGTTGAACCTGCAAGTTCCCTTGCTGCTGCACAACAGCTTCAGCTATACTGCATGGCACACTTATTGTTCCTGAACTTATGGCTGTGTTTGGGTCAATCCCTGATGACACAGGAAGAGATAACTCTACAGAACCTAGACCAATTGAATTCATGTTGCTGTCCCCTGCATTAATATTTCTATTTGAATCATTAGGTGTGCCAGATTCCATCATGTGTGGAACCAACATTTACAATTCTCCAGACATGATGTTCATCACCTGTAGAAGAAAGAAACACAAAACTTTCATTTTAACAAGGTTTAGACAAGAACATTCAGCCATGGTTTAGCTGTAAGCCATGACTTAGAGTCTTTTTTCCGCACACCTTTAGATTTCAATATTAATATGTTCAAAGAAAGTGTTCGTCAGCTTTAGGCTAGTGACATCTCCATACAGCTTGTCATGTTAGGGTGCTGATGATGGCTATAGGAGCCTTCTCTGTTCATCATATGTTGGACAATAATAGTACTCCATGGCTTAGACAATAATAGTACTCCATGGCTTAGACAATAATAGTACTCCATGGCTTAGACAATAATAGTACTCCATGGCTTAGACAATAGTACTCCATGGCTTAGACAATAATAGTACTCCATGGCTTAGACAATAATAGTACTCCTTGGCTTAGACAATAATAGTACTCCATGGCTTAGACAAAAGAGTTGACCATGGTTTAGACAATAATAGTACTCCATGGCTTAGACAATAATAGTACTCCATGGCTTAGGCAATAATAGTACTCCATGGCTTAGACAATAATAGTACTCCATGGCTTAGACAAAAGAGTTGTCCTTGGTTTAGACAATAATAGTACTCCATGACTTAGACAAAAGAGTTGTCCATGGCTTAGACAAAAGAGTTGTCCATGGTTTAGACAATAATAGTACTCCATGGCTTAGACAAAAGAGTTGTACATGGTTTAGACAATAATAGTACTCCATGGTTTAGACAAAAGAGTTGTCCATGGCTTAGACAAAAGAGTTGTCCATGGTTTAGACAATAATAGTACTCCATGGTTTAGACAAAAGAGTTGTCCATGGCTTAGACAAGAGTATTAAGCCATAATTTAGTTATTGAACTAATCAACTGAGCCCTACAGGCTGGATTTGATCCAAGTCTTAAATGGGCAACCATAATTTTTTTATGAGAAAGACAGTACTGGCATAGCGCTGACCATATTCCACAAAAAAATTGTTGACCAGAAATTTTAAAACGAAAAAAAAAAGTAACAGCAAATTCCCCATTCAGCAGACTTGAGGTATGGCAGGGTCTTTTCATCAGACAAGAGTTTGTGCATAAACAATAAACATACACTTAATTGTTTCCTTGGCAACAGACAAAACAAAACACATGCATTGTTGTCTTGTTGAGCAGCAACAAAATCTGTTCATTTTGTATAGTCTGTGACTTTCCATTACAGGTTGTTCAAAGTCTGGCCCATACTAATCTCCGCTGTCCTCAGTTTGGTTGTTTTGTGTCTGTGTTTTACCTTTGTTGTAGAGTCATTGTAGTTTTTTTGGAATGTTACTGGATCTCTTCTGAGAACATAAACCAGTTCAAATGTCTCATTGCTATCTATGTGTTATCTCCTGTTATCACCGAGTACACATCCTGTTATCACTGTGTTATCTTCTGTTATCCCTGTGTCCATCCATCTAATTTTATCACTGAGTCAATCTCCTTGCTATCTATGTGTTATCTCATGTTATCATTGCATCCATACCCATGCTATCATTGTTTATCTTCTGCTATCACTGTGTTCATCTTCTGTTATCACTCTATCAATCTCCTGTTACCTTTAAGTCAATCTCCTTGCTATCATTGTATTATCTCCTGCTATCACTGTGTTCATATCCTGTTATCATTAAATCCATCTCCTGCTGTCATTAAGTCAATCTCTTTGCTAGCACTGTGTTATCTCATGTTATCACTGCATCCATCTCCTTGCTGTCATTAAGTCAATCTCTTTGCTATCACTGTATCCATCACTTTGATATACCTCCTGAACAATTCTCGATAGCTGATATTGTTTCGCTAAAATATTCTCACCATCAAAGCAGAACTCACTTCAGTGTCACATTTACCTCACAACGATGCACTCACTTCACGGTTCAATATCTCTATCAAGAGAGCAAAACAGAAAGAGAATCTATTACCAACATTAGAGAAAGAAAATTTTGACCAAAAAACGGAGAGGAGAATAGAATATCCTGTGACAATAGAAAATATTGAAGAAAGAATCAGTGGGGAAAACTGGGAAAACATGCACTACAAGTCATCTTCATCATCACCAAGTACCAGGCCTGCTGGCATAGGTGATCATGTCTCTCCACAACTTTCAAACTCATCAGTTATTTATCATTTCTGTTGTTGACCTTCTGCCAAGCCATTCTCTTAAGCTGTCTGGTATCTTTTCTCTTTGCTTACCTCTATCTCTCTTCATCCCTCAATTTTCCCAGTTGTTACAATATATTCCAGCTATTTTCTCATTATGGCTAAAAAATTATGATTGTTTTAATATTGGAAATTAACTCTCTTTTTTGCTTTGGCCTCTTTCAGAACGTCTTCATTATTCTTCTTAGCTGTCCATGGTATTCTCAACATTCTTCTGTAAAACCACATTTCTACAGACTTCATTGATTTTTTTGCCTGTTGTACTATTGTCCATGATTCACATCCATATATTAAGACTGGCTCTACATAACATTTAAGAACTCTTTTTCTTGTTTCGATTGTCAAAAATTGATTGCATAGTATCTTCCTCATTTTTTGGAAAGCGGCTTTTGCCGGAGCCATTCTGCATCTCACCTCTGTACACTACATTTATGATCGTAATGATAAAAGCTCACTTTGTAGTACATATACTGAGCTATACTGTAGTATGGTTGGTTTCAGATCTGATAGGTAATGGGAGAAGCTAGTTCATGTCAAATTTTGATTAACCTTAGATTGTGATACCAACTTAAAAATTACTGCACCCAAACAAAAATTCTTAAAAATTGACAGTTTAATGTGGTCAAACATACCCCCCCCCCTTTTCTCTGTGTACCTTCCTACTACTTCCAGTGACCCCTGAGTGTTAGATTTGTTTCTACTGATGTAGGATTTGTGTCAGTTGACAAACATTAAAATTATATCATTCTTATTGTTTGGAGATATATTTAGTAAATAAAAGTGTGATTTATGATGATCTGAGATATAAAAGTGTGACTTATGATGATCTGAGATATAAAAGTGTGATTTATGATGATCTGAGATATAAAAGTGTGATTTATGATGATCTGAGATATAAAAGTGTGATTTATGATGATCTGAGATATAAAAGTGTTATCTTGATAGTATTATTACTGGTATTAGTATTTCATTATTGTTGCTGACTGAACATGAAGGATTGGAAGTAATCATTGTCACAACCAAACCAAACACCAGACCTTCTATATGCATGATGATACAATATCATGCATATGATACATGATCATATTATGATAATACGATATAAAAAGAAAAAGTAGTATATGCTAAATAAGACAGGCACTATTTGACTATTATGACTAGATTGACAAGACTATGATCACAGAATAGCATCTACTATCTACTATTATCTAATCTATTATTTCATGTCTGCCTCTGCATGAGTATCAGTCAGTGGTATATACTATAGTATACTGTATAGTTATAGTAGCCTATCTATAGGATACTTTGACTAACTCAACTGTGAAACTCATCCCCAATATTTAATATTGAATATCAGATTATCCTGTCATATAAGTGTCAGAGTCAGTGTCATTGTCAAATGTCGTACTACTAAACTAAACTTGACTCAGGATAGTCGATAGGATAGTAGACAGGAGGCTGAGGAGGAACTATTATTTCTATACATTACTTTACTTGTACTTAGACTCAGTTCAGTAGTCATAGTGTAACTCAACTTTAACTTAGTATAATAAGTAGTCAGTGGAACTCTTCTCTTCGTCTAGCAGCTCTTACACTTACACTACTTAACTTACTGCTCTTCTAACGAAGTAGTTAGTAAGTAATAGTATAGTTTATAGTACATTTAAGTAACGAAGTAACGTCGTATGTACTTTTATTTCAATGCATTGATAAACATAACTATCAGGTTCAAGAAAACGTGAGTAGTTAGCAATGTAAATAATTATTAGAGAGGAAATATAATATAACTGGCTTGCTAGACAAAGTGGCCACACAATCTACAATAATTGTGTAGCATAAATTACCTGTGAACTAACGAGAGTCTGTCCGCCATTTTCCTTCTTGCGGGAACTACTTTCTCCATGCCGGAAGTAAAGTTAAAAAGTGCTACCACCGGAGACAACGTTCTGGTCTTCTGTTGCCACATCAACTCCTTGGTTACGGAACAGGGGATGCTGTAAAACCTAATGAAGACAGTTATAACAAGTTGTAACCGTTGCAGCCATGTTATCAACACACCAATTAAGAGTTTCTGTTCAAATATTGTGGAAAGAACTAGTGCAATGAAGTACCTAGGAGGAGTGTGGCTTGATCATCGGGGTTTTACTTTCAGTAAAAGTTGTAGTCACAGTAATTTTCATGTCATGAAGAACATGCTAACATCAAAACAAATAACACCAGGGCTAAAACTAAGAATAGAAAAATGTTACATCTTCTGTTGTTGTTGTTGTTGTTGTTGTTGTTGTTGTTGTTGTTGTTGTTGTTGCGTACGCCAGCTTTCAACTCTGGCGAAGTCCCTAGAGACTAGGAACTAAGTTTTACGTGTTAATCCATTTTTCCCTGGCAGCCTCGTGCACATTTCCCTCGCCGCACAGGCAGATAACTCCGACTTCGGAGGTACTCATGTTTTTTTTTCCGTCGATGAGTAACTGGCGTTTCAAGCCGGGCCTCGCTGCTGAGACCAGGGGGTGGTTGTCGCAGAGAGAAATCATAAATAAAAATCCCAACCAGTGTAGCCGAGATTTGTAACCAGTGTAACATACAACCTCTCTGCCCCGAGGCCGGCGTCTTGCCTCGAGACTAACCAGTCCCCCATGGACTTGGAATATGAGGAAACTGCAACAAGGAACACTTTTCATGCATAGCCTGCAATGGTTCCTGCTGCCTATCCACCATATACCAGAAGTTCACGTCCTCCCGAAAATGATGATCGACATATTTCTTTAAAAATGTATAGCGCTTGATGATGTTAGGCCATCGTTGTTGACTCCAATTCCGAGCATATAAACACACAGTCAGTCGTCACATTATCCCCGTCGCACATCAAACAACAGACCGTAAGATTAGCATACGGTCGGTCTAAGGATTTACGATGGGCCATTACAATGACTTGGCACACATAATGTAAGCACAGCAATGACGCGCCCTTTAGATTCTTGATTACTCTAGTGAATGTATCCTACGACGAACAGAACACGGTGCAGATTCCCTAAAGAGATAAACTGCGGCTGACGAAGCAGTTCACATTTAATGAGAACATATAAATAACTTGCGTCAAGCAAATCCATCAACGGTCATGAACAGCGCCAATGTGAAGTAAAGCGCAGAACAAGCCTAGACGATGGAAGGTCGCATTCACAACACTTGATTTGTCGAAAATGAAATATTACCGGCGTACGACATTGTTTTATCGGCGCAGATGTAATAAGTAGATCACTATCTTGATTTTAACGCATAGGAGTGCGATGAAGAACTGAAATTAATCAGACATCGAATGCACTTTCTGCAGCGATCCAGAGAACGTGGACTAGAACCGCCATCATAGAAACGGAACCTTACATCTTCTCAATATTCCTATATGGTGCAGAAACATGGACATTAGACAAGAAAACAGAACAGAGAATTGAAGCCTTTGAAATGTGGATATATAGAAGAATAGGTAGAATTGGATGGAAGGAAAAGAAAACAAACGATGAAGTCTTAAAACAACTAAAAATGAAAAGAGAACTACTAAGCACAATTCAAACAAGACAAATGCGATTTTTGGGCCATGTTAAAAGACACAACAGCCTACTAAAAGTAATCCTGGAGGGGAAAATACAAGGTAAAAGAGGCAGAGGCAGACCAAGACTAACATGGACGAGTAACATCAAAAGATGGACAAATCAGCCTATGGCAACCTGCATCATCAAAGCAAGAGACAGAACATAATGGCGCTCCATGGTAGCCAACCTTCGTTGCGGAGACGGCACTCGATGATGATGATGAAAAGTTGTAGAACAAAATAAAACCAGAAATAAGTGAGAAACAATGTTGATTTGTGGAAGGAAAGGGCACCAAAAATGCAATACAAATCTTAAGAACATTGATAGAAAGATCTACAGAGTTAAAGAAAGATCTATATATGTGCTCTATACACTACACAAAAGCATTTGACAAAGTAAAGCATGTGGAAATAATCAATATGCTGGAGAAATTAAACATTGATGGCAAGGATCTGCGAATCATAAAGAACATGTACTGGCAACAAACAGCAGCTAAACGAATTAACAACCAAACAGGACAATTTCAATTTATAAAACAAGGAGTCAGACAAGACTGTGTTCTGTCACCAGATTTGTTTTCACTTTACAGCGAACATATTATGAAATCAATAGTAGACAAAAAAAAAAGGAATTGAAGCCAACGGTCACAACATAAATAATTTGCGATATGCGGATGACACAGTCTTAATAGCAGAGACAGAGAATGAACTACAAGAAATGATAGACATAATAGTAACAGAAAGGTCTCAGTCTGAATAGTAAGAAAGCAGAAGTAATGGTTATATTTAAGAAACAATCATCACCATCATGCAGTATAAAAATAAACAGGACAAATCTGAAACAAGTGCAACGTTTGAAATACTTGGGCACAATAATGACATCAGATGGAAGATGCACCACAGAAACAAAAAGCAGAATAGCGCAGGCCAAAATAGCATTTCAGAAATGAAAAATATCTTATGCAACAAATCTGTGTCAATAGAAATGAGAAAGAGAGTTCATCGGTGCTATATAGATCCATTTCTGACCTATGGAAGCGAATCATGGACAGCAGACAAACAAATGAAAAGACGATTAGAGGCCACAGAGATAGATTTTCTCAGAAGAATGTTGAAAGTTCCCTGGACAGCTAAAAAGACCAATGAAGAAATTCTCAAAGAGGCCAACACAGAAAGGGAACTCCTAAAAAACATCACAAAGAAATGATAAACATTATTTGGGCACATCATGAGAAGAGGAAAGTTGGAATTCTTGGTTACAACTTGCAAAATTAAAGGAAAGAGAGATCGCGGACGACAAAGAGAGAAAATACTGGATAGCTTGGTGTCATGGCATGGAAAACAGTCAACAACAGAACTGATACGATTCACCGTAGATTGGAGATTGTGGAAGGACATGATCGTCTACGCCAACCGGTATGGCACATGATGATGATGGTGAAAAGTTGTAGGCATCACAAAACTTGAGCTTGATAAGAGAACACGTTCTCAACTCTTCTGCTATCATAACTGATTCACGATTATACTCGTTTCATTCTGCTATCATAACTGATTCACGATTATACTCGTTTCATTCTGCTATCATAACTGATTCACGATTATACTCGTTTCATTCTGCTATCATAACTGATTCACGATTATACTCGTTTCATTCTGCTATCATAACTGATTCACGATTTACTCGTTTCATTCTGCTGCTATTCCTGATTCTCTTATGAAGGCTGCTGTCTGTGTCAGAAACATGGTCGTGCCATACAGTCCATATTCTACAGACTCCAGTGATTTTCTTGTCTGTTGTCCTATTTTCCATGATTCACATCCATATGTTAAGACTGGCTCTACATAACATTTGAGAACACCTTTTCTTGTTTCTATTGTCAAAAGGGATTGGATAGTATCTTCCTCATTTTTTGGAAGGCTGCTTTTGCCTGAGCCATTCTGCATCTCACCTCGTATACAAGGGAATACATTCCAGACTAATACAAAAGTAAGAGAAATGACATAGAAACACGTATACCCTTATAGTAGAACCAAACACTTTTTCTTCTTCTTCTTCTTTTTTCCTTCCTCATCTGCCTTTCAGCGTCGAGGGGAGATCGTTCGTTCGTTCGCTTTCGTCAGCTTTGATCTCTGACGAAGTCCCACCCACTCAATTTTGTGGGACTGAATTTTGCGTGTAAAGTCTGTTTTATCACATTACAGGATGCCCCTCGCCATGCAGGCAGATTTACTCCGACTTCAGAGGTACTAATTTTTAGGGAATTAGTAAAACCCAGGTGTCCTCGCCAGGGTACGAACCCCGGTGGTAAGCCAACCGCCTATCGATTGCGCTAACCGGACACCCTGTCGAGGGGAGATATAATTTGCGGTCTTTTGCTCTTCTTTTCGTCTCTGCTGCTGTTGTTTCCTAGTGTTTTTAATATTCCATCAATTCATCTTTTTCCGTGGTCGGCCCTTGGGTCTGGTGTTCTCGCTCCGTCTATTGAAGGTTCATTGAGTTGTGTTTTGATCTTTCTGTTTTGTCACGTGACCAAACCAATTTATCTGTTGTTTCCTTATATATTCTATGGCGGGGTCTATTCCTAGCTTCCCCCCCCCCCCCCCCCTCAGTTCTTCATTTCTGAACTCGCCTCTCAGACTGTTTCCTGTCATTCGTCTGACATATTTCATCTCAGTAGAGGTTATTTTTTCTTATTGTTCATGCATCTAAGGTCTAGAACAGGCATTGGTAGCACAACGTTGAAATGAAGATTGTATTGTAAAGTACCCGTTTTGCCTCTATAGTTATTTTCTTGTTGGAAAATAGTTGGTGATAACTGTCCTGTGATTTGACAAGTTTTCGTTGCATCTTGAGTCTATTTCTGTCCCATAGAGAGTGACAGGTCGCAGTGGCATTCTCGACATCCCCGTCTTTTACCGGAGAAGTTGAAGTTTGTCGAATTCCAGGCCATGACCTGAATGCTAAGTGACTTGTCCTAACTAGAAGCACTGCTATTCTATTCTGTTCATGGAATCAGTTTCATTGCAGCTAGGAATTTCCCATATCCGCCCGGCCTGAAACTCCGTTGACAAATTCGCTCCGTGCACATTCTACTTGGCTGCACAGGCGACGATTTCAAACCTCCTTAGTCGCCTCTTACGACATGCCTGGCTGGTAGTGGTGGCTCTGTTATTTTCTCCACTCACCGTAGGGGCCCGGTAGCTACACGGGGTAAAATGCTAGGCCTATGGGAGTTAAGATGGGCGCAGTCAGAAACGAGAAACTTAGTTGGCGTGTAAGAAGACTTATCAACCAACACAGAACTGGAGTCGTCAGTCGCTGGACACTGAGGGACTTGCTGAGGAGGGGATCTGTGCACCTATTGACATGTTTGGAGTGCAATGATGATGACCCGGAAATAACTAAATAAGCTGTTACCGGGGAAGACCAATGAGGAGGTCTAGACTGGAACATGGTCAGCTCATGGACCGCCAACTGAGCTTTTGCGACTGCAGGCGCATTTTCTTCTACCTTTTCTTCTACATCTTCTTCTACCTTTCTTCTACATCTTCTTCTACCTTTTCTTCTACATCTTCTTCTACCTTTTCTTCTTCTTCTACATCTTCTTCTACCTTTTCTTCTACATCTTCTTCTACCTTTTCTTCCACATCTTCTTCTACCTTTTCTTCTACATCTTCTACCTTTTCTTCTACCTTTTCTTCCACATCTTCTTCTACCTTTTCTTCTACATCTTCTTCTACCTTTTCTTCCACATTTTCTTCTACCTTTTCTTCTACATCTTCTTCTACCTTTTCTTCTCTCTTCTACCTTTTCTTCTACATCTTCTTCTACCTTTTCTTCTACATCTTCTTCTACTTTTCTTCTACATCTTCTTCTACCTTTTCTTCTACATCTTCTTCTACCTTTTCTTCTACATCTTCTTCTACCTTTCTTCTACATCTTTTCTACCTTCTTCTACATCTTCTTCTACCTTTTCTTCTACATCTTCTTACCTTTTCTTCTACATCTTCCTCTACCTTTTCTTCTACATCTTCTTCTACATCTTCTTCTTTTCTCTACATCTTCTTCTACATCTTCTTCTACTTTTCTTCTACATCTTCTTCTACATCTTCTTCTACCTTTTCTTCTACATCTTCTTCTACATTTTCTTCCACATCTTCTACCTTTTCTTCTACATCTTCTTCTACCTTTTCTTCACATCTTCTTCTACCTTTTCTTCTACCTTTTCTTCCACATCTTCTTCTACCTTTTCTTCTACATCTTCTTCTACCTTTTCTACATCTTCTTCTACTTTCTTCTACATCTTCTTCTACCTTTTCTTCCACATTTTCGTCTACCTTTTCTTCTACATCTTCTTCTACCTTTCTTCTACATCTTCTTCTACCTTTTCTTCTACATCTTCTTCTACCTTTTCTTCTACATCTTCTTCTACCTTTTCTTCTACATCTTCTTCTACCTTTTCTTCCACATATTCTTCTACCTTTTCTTCTACCTTTTCTTCTACATCTTCTTCTACCTTTTCTTCCACATATTCTTCTACCTTTTCTTCTACCTTTTCTTCTACATCTTCTTCTACACATCTTCTTCTACCTTTTCTTCTACATCTTCTTCTACCTTTTCTTCTACATCTTCTTCTACCTTTTCTTCTACATTTTCTTCTACCTTTCTTCTACCTTTTCTTCCACATCTTCTTCTACCTTTTATTCCACCTTTTCTTCTACCTCTTCTTCTATCTCTTTTTGTTGTCAATTTCTCCCATAACGCTAGTGTCATTAGGGCACAACTGACAGACTTCATAAAATTTCTCCATTTCTCTATATTTCCAGTCACTCTTTCTGACCATGCTAAGCCCAAGAATGTCCATTCTTTAATGTTATCTTCCCATCTCTTTTTCTCGCTCCTTTCACAATTCCTCGCAGAATAGTATTTTTTTTAGGCCAGACGATCGAGGTATATTACCAAACCATTTCAGTTTCCGTTTCGTCACAAGAGTCATCATGTACTTTTATTGCTTGTTGGATCATCTCGCGAACTCTTTCAACCAGCTACAAAGATGGCTAATGATCAAACCATTGAGGACACTAACGTAGTATTCCAACTTCCGGTTCCTTTGGTTCTTTAGTTATGGAAGGCCACGGTATCACTGCAAACGAATTAAAATCCATAATTGCTCAACCGCCCGTGCCAGTGGAATCAGCCGAATTACTATCTCATCTCCCAAACAAAGAAAGGTAACTTTAGTCCCCATCATAGCAGTCTCAGCACATGCCAAAAGACATAAGACGAAACCGCACAGAAAGTGAACACAGCCAACTGTTCCCTGCCAATACGATATCATCATTCATCGTAAACAATTAGAATATCGAAACACTATGAAAACAAATGAAACACACAGCTCTCAGCGTGCACAGAGCACCTAACTCAGTAGCTCCTGCAACAAGCCGGACTTGGAATATGAGGAAACTGCAATAAGGAACACTTTTCAGACATAGCCTTCAATGGTTCCCGCCGCCTATCCACCATATTGACCGGAAGTTCACGTCCTTCGGAAAATGATTATCAACATATTTTTTAAAAATGTATAGCACTTGATGATGTCAAGACATCGTTTCTGACTCCAAATCCGAACACACAAAACACAGTTAGTCATCAGATTCCGGTTCCAAGATGGCAGAATAGAGTTTGCGTGTCATCGATCGCGCGACGTACCATGGGAATGAATTCAAGACAAATGCAGAAATAAGAGAAATGGCTAGGCATAAACAACAGCAGCTATGATCAAGAGAAGAAAGTGGTCACGTAACAAGAGAATCTCAAAGCAAGCCCCCAAATTAGAACCGGAGGGTAAAAGAAAAAGAGGTCGCCCTATAAAAATGCTAAAGTGAACACCGAGGAGAGAGGCAATAACAACGGATATGAGCTTCATTGTTGAGAGACCTACCCATAATAGGAACATGCGGCAACAACGCAGGCCCTGTTCAAATTCTAGTGCTTTACATCAAAGATGGCTGGACAAGGGAAGACTAGAAATTCTGCTCCATGTGCCGACTTTGGCAAGAAAGGACAATGTCTGCCATTTTTTGGTCTAATTTTTTAATATATCCTTTGTATAGTCAGGAATGAGAGCAAAATTAAAGGACTCAGCCTCAATAGCAAAAGACAGAAGCAATGGTAGCAACAAAGAAAAAGACATCACCGCAATGCACAATAAAGGCAAGTGGAACAATATTAAAACAGGTAAATGGATTTAAATATCTAGAAACAATGTTAATATCAGATGGTAGATGTAGAACAGAGGTGAGACGCAGAATGGATCTGGCAAAAGCAGCTTTCCAAAAAATGAGGAAGATACCATGCAATCCATTTTTGACAATAGAAACAAGAAAAAGAGTTCTTACATGTTATGTAGAGCCAGTCTTAACATATAGATGTGAATCATGGACAACTGGACAACAGACAAGAAAATCACTGGAGGCTGTAGAAATGTGGTTTTACAGAAGAACGTTGAGAATACCATGGACAGCTAAGAAGAGTAATGAAGATGTTCTGAAAGAGGCCAAAGCAAAAAGAGAGCTAATTTCCAATATTAGGAAGAAACAATCATCATATTTTAGCCATGTAATGAGAAGAGAACAGCTGCAATATATTGTAACAACTGGAAAAATTGAGGGACGAAGAGATAGAGGGAAGCAAAGAGAAAAGATACCAGACAGCTTAAGAGAATGGCTTGACAGAAGGTCAACAACAGAAATGATAAATAGCTGCCGAGATTGAAAGTTGTGGAGAGACATGATCACCTACGTCAGCAGGCACATACTTGATGATGATGATGATGATGGTCAAGAATTGCAAAACAGTCTTTCCAGATGGGCAAACCATTTTATTTGTTGTTTCTGTATGTAGTTTAGGATTGGTTCAATGTCCACTCCTCTTATGATGTTATTTCCGATGCTGTCTATTCAGGCACTGTTGCATAAGGAACTCATCTTCTTCTTCTTTTCTCTTTCTCACTGATACCTAAAAGGTGTTGTGGTTTATATCATTTGTCGTTCTTGAGCTGCTCAAACTGTCTGAATTAGTGATTTTCCTTTGTTGTTACATGTCTCTATCACTGCATCTATCCATCTTCTTCTGGGTCTTCCTCTTGGTCTTTTTCCATGCATACTCGAGAAGAACGCCCTTGATGGTGATTGGTGAGGATTCATTCTGACCAGGTGGCCCAACCATTTCAGTTGTTGTTGTTCTATATATTCTTGGCAGGGTTTTGTTTCTACCATTTTACTTATGGTTTCATTTGGTATTCTGGAAGGAACACAGCAATGAAGATTAATGTGAAAATGACAAAATAACAAACAGTATCATATTTGATTTATTTTAAAAACAATTAAATACAACAAAAGTGAATTTTATCAATAGTCAACTCTACATGGCCAATGATTAAGGGTCAGACTTCTGTTTTTACTTTCAACTGCCAAGCGTTATTTAACATGTGCTGAGTGCACACGAGGCCTCCTGTATTTTGCCGTTATCTGAGAGGGCTAGACATAAAATCTCACTACCAAGAGATAAGTAAAGCTGTAAATTAGAGACAAATTAAAGCTGTAAATTAGAGACAAAGTAAAGCTGTAAATAAAGCAGATTTAAAGAGAGTTAATTCCCACTGCCTGTGTCAGGTTTCAAACTCAGGATCTTTCTCTCCGGAGGTCAATATCCTACCTCTAGACCACACAGACCCCATTTCACTTGTATTCAGTTCATAAGAGATTTTGTGAAACATGTAAATGAGGTTAAGATAACAAAATCGTATTTGAATAACATTCAAATCATATATTTTTTTAAAAACCTAAAATATTGGTCCGGAGTTTAAGAGTTAAAGCTCCTTGAAGACACCTCAGAAGATTCTGAGAGTCTTATTTTTCCTACCCACACCTGTTGGTTGTTTCTCCTTGCGTAGCTAAACAAAAACAACTATTTCGGGACTTATTCATCAAGTTTGTGCTCAACAATTCAAACCATCTTATTTTTGAAGCTGTATCGATGCCTAGAATCTTAGCTTTCGGTGGCACATCTTATCTAGTACTTTATTCTGAGAAATCAAAAGTGTACTTTATTCTGAGAAATGAGGTGTACTTTATTCTGAGAAATCAAAAGTGTACTTATTCTGAGAAATGAGGTGTACTTTATTCTGAGAAATCAAAAGTATACTTTATTCTGAGAAATGAGGTGTACTTTATTCTGAGAAATCAAAAGTATACTTTATTCTGAGAAATGAGGTGTACTTTATTCTGAGAAATCAAAAGTGTACTTATTCTGAGAAATGAGGTGTACTTTATTCTGAGAAATCAAAAGTGTACTTTATTCTGAGAAATGAGGTGTACTTTATTCTGAGAAATCAAAAGTGTACTTATTCTGAGAAATGAGGTGTACTTTATTCTGAGAAATCAAAAGTGTACTTTATTCTGAGAAATGAGGTGTACTTTATTCTGAGAAATCAAAAGTGTACTTTATTCTGAGAAATGAGGTGTACTTTATTCTGAGAAATCAAAAGTGTACTTTATTCTGAGAAATGAGGTGTACTTTATTCTGAGAAATCAAAAGTATACTTTATTCTGAGAAATGAGGTGTACTTTATTCTGAGAAATGAGGTGTACTTTATTCTGAGAAATGAGGTGACCTTTATTCTGAGAAATCAAAAGTATACTTTATTCTGAGAAATGAGATGTACTATATTCTGAGAAATGAGGTGTACTTTATTCTGAGAAATCAAAAGTGTACTTATTCTGAGAAATCAAAAGTGTACTTTATTCTGAGAAATGAGGTGTACTTTATTCTGAGAAATCAAAAGTGTACTTTATTCTGAGAAATCAAAAGTGTACTTTATTCTGAGAAATCAAAAGTGTACTTATTCTGAGAAATGAGGTGTACTTTATTCTGAGAAATCAAAAGTATACTTATTCTGAGAAATGAGGTGTACTTTATTCTGAGAAATCAAAAGTATACTTATTCTGAGAAATGAGGTGTACTTTATTCTGAGAAATCAAAAGTATACTTTATTCTGAGAAATGAGGTGTACTTTATTCTGAGAAATCAAAAGTGTACTTCACTCTGAGAAATCAAAGAGGGTACTTTAATCTGAGAAATCAAGTGTACTTTATTCTGAGAAATCAAAAAGTGTACTCTATTCTGAGAAATCAAAAGTGTACTTGGTGATACATTATAACGTCACATTAGATAAATAAATAGCATGTCTTCGTAAGTAGCAAACTCTGATGCTCAAGCTAAATTAAAAACAAAGTATATTTCACAAGAATATTAAAAACAAATAAATCACAAATTAAAATGTAAACATAAAAATAAAATAAAAACAGAACAGTGGATTGTAGTCATGTTGGC
Source organism: Megaustenia siamemsis (assembly GCA_032433765.1). Lineage (NCBI taxonomy): Eukaryota > Metazoa > Mollusca > Gastropoda > Stylommatophora > Ariophantidae > Megaustenia > Megaustenia siamemsis. The sequence continues at coordinate 28,681,851 of JAVIAB010000041.1, forward strand.
TGTTATTGTTCAATGTTTATGTTTATGAATCTGTTTATGATTGAGTTCAGGAAAGTTCAGATGTTAGAAGGCATTACAAACTGGTGGAGCCCTGGAATATCTCACATGTTAGAAGTCATTACAAACTGGTGGAGCCCTGGGATATCTCACATGTTAGAAGTCATTACCAACTGGTGGAGCCCTGGGATATCTCACATGTTAGAAGTCATTACCAACTGACAGAGCCCTGGGATATCTCAGATGTTAGAAGTCATTACCAACTGGTGGAGCCCTGGGATATCTCACATGTTAGAAGTCATTACAAACTGACAGAGCCCTGGGATATCTCACATGTTAGAAGTCATTACCAACTGACAGAGCCCTGGGATATCTCACATGTTAGAAGTCATTACCAACTGACTGAGCCCTGGGATATCTCACATGTTAGAAGTCATTACAAACTGACAGAGCCCTGGGATATCTCACATGTTAGAAGTCATTACCAACTGACAGAGCCCTGGGATATCTCACATGTTAGAAGTCATTACCAACTGACTGAGCCCTGGGATATCTCACATGTTAGAAGTCATTACCAACTGACAGAGCCCTGGGATATCTCACATGTTAGAAGTCATTACCAACTGACAGAGCCCTGGGATATCTCACATGTTAGAAGCCATTACCAACTGACAGAGCCCTGGGATATCTCAGATGCTAGAAGTCATTACCAACTGACAGAGCCCTGGGATATCTCAGATGTTAGAAGTCATTACAAATTGGTGGAGCCCTGGGATATCTCAGATGTTAGAAGTCATTACAAATTGGTGGAGCCCTGGGATATCTCACATGTTAGAAGTCATTACCAACTGACTGAGCCCTGGGATATCTCACATGTTAGAAGTCATTACCAACTGACTGAGCCCTGGGATATCTCACATGTTAGAAGCCATTACCAACTGACTGAGCCCTGGGATAGCTCACATGTTAGAAGTCATTACCAACTGACTGAGCCCTGGGATAGCTCACATGTTAGAAGTCATTACCAACTGACTGAGCCCTGGGATATCTCACATGTTAGAAGTCATTACCAACTGACTGAGCCCTGGGATATCTCACATGTTAGAAGTCATTACCAACTGACTGAGCCCTGGGATATCTCACATGTGTTAGAAGTCATTACCAACTGACTGAGCCCTGGGATATCTCACATGTTAGAAGTCATTACCAACTGACTGAGCCCTGGGATAGCTCACATGATAGAAGTCATTACCAACTGACAGCCCTGGGATATCTCACATGTTAGAAGTCATTACAAACTGACAGAGCCCTGGGATATCTCACATGTTAGAAGTCATTACCAACTGACTGAGCCCTGGGATAGCTCACATGATAGAAGTCATTACCAACTGACTGAGCCCTGGGATATCTCACATGTTAGAAGTCATTACCAACTGACTGAGCCCTGGGATAGCTCACATGTTAGAAGTCATTACCAACTGACAGAGCCCTGGATATCTCACATGTTAGAAGTCATTACCAACTGACTGAGCCCTGGGATAGCTCACATGATAGAAGTCATTACCAACTGACTGAGCCCTGGGATATCTCACATGTTAGAAGTCATTACCAACTGGTGGAGCCCTGGGATATCTCACATGTTAGAAGTCATTACAAACTGGTGGAGCCCTGGGATATCTCAGATGTTAGAAGGCATTACCAACTGGTGGAGCCCTGGGATATCTCAGATGCTAGAAGTCATTACCAACTGGTGGAGCCCTGGGATATCTCACATGTTAGAAGTCATTACCAACTGACTGAGCCCTGGGATATCTCAGATGTTAGAAGTCATTACCAACTGACAGAGCCCTGGGATATCTCAGATGTTAGAAGTCATTACCAACTGACTGAGCCCTGGGATATCTCAGATGTTAGAAGTCATTACCAAATTGTGGAGCCCTGGAATAGTTCAGACATCAGAAGTCATTACAAATGGTGGAGCCCTGGAATAATTCAGACATCAGAAGTCATTACCAAATGGTGGAGCCCTGGAATAATTCAGACATCAGAAGTCATTACAAATGGTGGAGCCCTGGAATAATTCAGACATCAGAAGTCATTACCAATGGTGGAGCCCTGGAATAATTCAGACATCAGAAGCCATAACCAAATGGTGGAGCCCTGGAATAATTCAGACATCAGAAGTCATTACCAAATGGTGGAGCCCTGGAATAATTCAGACATCAGAAGCCATAACCAAATGGTGGAGCCCTGGAATAATTCAGACATCAGAAGCCATAACCAAATGGTGGAGCCCTGGAATAATTCAGACATCAGAAGCCATAACCAAATGGTGGAGCCCTGGAATAGCTCAGACATCAGAAGCCATAACCAAATGGTGGAGCCCTGGAATAATTCAGACATCAGAAGTCATTACCAAATGGTGGAGCCCTGGAATAATTCAGACATCAGAAGCCATAACCAAATCGTGGAGCCCTGGAATAGCTCAGACATCAGAAGCCATAACCAAATGGTGGAGCCCTGGAATAGCTCAGACATCAGAAGCCATAACCAAATGGTGGAGCTTGGCAGTCCAAATATATATATATATATATATATATACACCCGATGGAATTTTATTACTGGCATTTACATTTTGCGAAAGCGTGAGAAATATAGGACATCTAGATAGTGTGTCAACTCTAAATGGATAAATGAAACTTGATCACATGCAGAAACGAATAGCCTATGTCCGCAGCATAAAGCTTAATTTAGAACACTTTTAAAATATAACTCCAGACTTTGCAATAGTTTTCAACAATTACATTCCGCCCTAATGACAATTAATGTTATTTTAAATGTATATTTCTTATTAACATCTGGGAGCCTAATGTATATTTCTTATTAACATCTGGGAACCTAATGTATATTTCTTATTAACATCTGGGAGCCTAATGTATATTTCTTATTAACATCTGGGAGCCTAATGTATATTTCTTATTAACATCTGGGAGCCTAATATATATTTCTTATTAACATCTGGGAGCCTAATGTATATTTCTTATTAACATCTGGGAGCCTAATGTATATTTCTTATTAACATCTGGGAACCTAATGTATATTTCTTATTAACATCTGGGAGCCTAATGTATATTTCTTATTAACATCTGGGAGCCTAATGTATATTTCTTATTAACATCTGGGAGCCTAATGTATATTTCTTATTAACATCTAGGAGCCTAATGTATATTTCTTATTAACATTTAGGAGCCTAATGTATATTTCTTATTAACATCTAGGAACCTAATGTATATTTCTTATTAACATCTGAAAGTTTCCTTTTACATATTGTTTCAGATTATTCACAAATTTTTCTTAGCTTTCATGTTCTGTTTTGTACTTCTACCGCATTATTTGTTGATTTATCCATTAGTTCACTTGTGTAGAACTACTGAACTATTTTATTAGTTCCCTTTCTAAAATAATGTCAGATGAAAGAAAAACAAAATGCATTATGGTTAAAGAAGTACATACAAATTCAATAATTATATCATTTTAAACACAATTTATAGTATACACTCTATAACAGTGTGATTTGATGAAACAGTAGAGTAATACTATACATTTTTCCAACAATATAACAATATGAAATATGTACAAAACAATACATGTTATTTTCAACAATGACATGAAGCAAAACAAACCAATTAATAAAAAGATTTATTTAAATACTTGATTAAAATATGAATAATTTTTCTTCAATTTATTATTGTAGGACATGCTAAAAGTCGTGTAACAATGCACAAGTATAACATGATATCAATTAACAATTTATAACGTTGTCCCAATTATAACTGGGAAATAATCTAAAATAAACTGATTTATTTTTACATTTAAGATGTGTTTGCACGATACACTTCAACACAATCATCTAAATGTGCCAATGTGCTAGTAATGTCAAACTTGGACGCTAGATTCTAGAACAATCAATGCGATAAATACAAATGAAATCAAATGTGTCAAACACAAATGGGAATTCGCTTGAGATACAAATTTAAAAAACTGAAATTAAGAACTGGGAAGATAGGCAAGGATGATACATGCAGCATAAAGGGAGCCTTGGTGGATGAGTGGTTAGTGCACCTGTTTCCTGATCAGAAGGCTCTGGATTAAATTCCCAGGAGTGGAGGATTTCTTTCTGCTGACAAAGCTCCAGGGTTCACCAAGCCTCTAAAAATGGTAACCAGAGAATTTTCTGGGAAGGAAAGGCAGCCTGGCATGTTATATACAGCCCCGGACCACATCACCCAAAATTTGCCGTGGTTATGGAGAAATTTATTCTTTTTTCCTTCTACATTTGCATTTCAGCGGTTACGGGAGCTATAGTTTGCGATCTTTTGCTCTTCTGTTAGTTTCTCCTGACTGTTATGTTTCCTTGTGTTTCTAATTTTCCATCAATCAATTTTTTTCCGCTTGAGTCTGGCGTTCTTGCAATGCTTATGGAGGCTTGTTCTGTTTTGATCTTTCTGTCTTATCACGTGGCCAAACCATTTATCTATTGTTTTCTTTTTTATGTATTCAATTGTAGGAATTTAAAGAATAGTGACACTGTGACCTTCCAGGCATGTCGTAAGAGGCGACTAAGGAGGTTGATCGATGGCTTGACAAGCTGTCATTGTAAAAAGTATTGTTATGGAAACAGGGCCATACATTTTAGACGCAGTAATCTCTGCAATATGTGCCATTTTAGCACACAAGGTTTCTGTTTTTGTGATTGTGGTTCTGCCCTATGTGCCATCTTCAGCTCAAAAGGACAATAGATAGATAGAGATAGAATTGTGGGAATTAACTCCTAGCTTTTTTTCTCAACTCTTCATTTCTGATCTTACCTCTCAGGCTACTCTCTGGCATGGTCACAAACATATTCCCCGTATAATGCAGGGGAGAGAACTTTTACTTTCAATTTTTAAAATAATATATATATATAAAAATTTTTTTTTAAGAATATAGAAATAATTCTTTTTTTAAAGAATATATAAAGAAACAACAAATGAATTGGTGTGGTCAAATGATAAGACAAAAACAGCAGCTAAACAGGATTAACACAGATAACAACAAATGATACAACTAAAAACAACAGAAGATGTTCTCATCTAAAAAATGATGGATAATAATAACAACAACAAAACACAGAAACATAACAGCAGAAGTTGCCAACCAACAAGCAAAAGACAACAAATTATCTCAGTTTGATGTTGCAAGGTAAAGCTGGAAGGACGAAGAAAAATATGAAGATGAATGTTTACAAGAAAGTCTCAACAAAAAATTGTACAATCAGACCAAGACAGCGGAAGTGCTAGTTTCAAAATAATGAATTCTGTGTTTGGGGAAATATAAAAATCAGTAATAGAGGCGAAGGCACGCCTCACAGCACCAGAGCTGGAAGTTGTCACCAACCCACAATTGATGGCTTGGTGAACCAGAACCATCCAGACCCTGCTCCATCTCTCCGTGGTGCCTCTAGTAACAGACTAATCTGTCCAGTCTGGCCAAGCGAGTAGGGATTGAAGAGGGAAGACAACCCGATACTCAAAAATGTCACGCTGAAGTCAGATGTGTTGGGCCGAAAGGCGCAAATATCACAGTTATACTGCAAACCACAACATAACACAGACACACCCACTTAACGTCCTTTTAAGGGCGGATGATGAAGAGGATTTCTATAGTCTACGAATACTCTAGAATACTTTAGTCATCGGGCAAATGCAAGCAAGCAAGCAAAATCAGGAATTAAATATGGAAAATGAATAAGAGACAATCAAAGATCAATAAAAACTAAAACATGTATAAGGAAGCTATAAAGGGATGAAGCAGAAATGGGATATTCAAAAAAGAAGGAAAGATCTTGGTACACCTTTACAGAATGTCACAGATTGTTGTAGTAGCATTGACCCTAGATTACGATTGAGTTGTACAAATTAGTTTCAAAATTACACATTAAAAAATCAAGATTTCCAGGAGCAGTTAATGTTTTTCCCACCGTGTACTTTTCTACATTTTTAAGCAGTCACCGTGACGTGTCACTGCGACCAGACATGTTCTATTTTTAAAATACAGGCAGGAGTGTTGTACAAAAGCAGTAGTTAATCATCATTATCATCATCAAGTACCGGACCTGCTGGCGTAGGTGATCATGACTCTCCTCAACTTTCAATCTCAACAGTTATTTATCATTTCTGTTGTTGACCTTCTGCCAAGCCATTTTCTTAAGCTGTCTGGTATTTTTTCTCTTTGCTTCCCGCTATCTCTTCATCCCTCAATTTTCCCAGTTGTTACAATATATTCCAGTCATTCCCTTCTCATTGCATGGCCAAAAAATTATGATTATTTCTTCCTAATATTGGAAATTAGCTCTAATTTTAATTTAATCAATTGTATAATCATAAGTTAACTATAACAATTATAATAAAATTACAATTTTTTGCTCCATGACTTCATTATTGTTTTGGCTGTACTCCTAATTGTTTCAATAATTTTGTTAAACCATGGTTCATCGAATGTGTTATTGCTACAAAAATTTGTAAAAAGAAAATATCAATAATTGTATTTTTGCTCAAGTTACACAAAGTTTATTTAGTAGTTAATGTTACTTCCGTTTTGTAAAAAAGTGATATCAAATGAAGTACCATAGTCTAGGGTTAATGCTTCACAAAACAATGGTCGCAACCAAGCACAAGATCAGCTCTGATCTACTCTAGGGAGTATAGTCACTTCTTCATTTTCTTACTTTGCTGTCATGTTTTTATATCTGCTGCCATAAAAGATTTTGGTCAAGTAAAACAATAACCGAATAGCAAAGCAAGCCCTCATATGGGAAACAACAGGTAAGAGGAAAAGAGGAAGACCCAGAGAGATACTGAGAAGAACATTGATGAGAGAGACAAGAGCAGCAGGATTCGGCTCCCTCAATGAGATAGAGCTGCTTGCACAGAACAGAGACAAATGGCGAGATTTGATAAAATATCTTTAAAAGAATTGAAAACTGCTGGAACAAAATTCAGATAAGAGAAGGAGTATCTTGGTCTACGCCCTATGGGCTGGCTTCGGCTTGAAAGGTCAATAGATAGATAGAAAACAATAAAATGGACTAGAGAAAATGATTAAAGAGGACATAGTACCAGGTGAACAAGGGAGAGGGGAAGACAAAGAACATGGTTGCAGGGTGAGCTGGGATTTGAATGGTAGAGAGGCAGGCCTGGGTAAGAGGTAAGTCATCAGTCTCTGGACAGGATTGTCCCTGGTTCAAATCCCACCACAAGCAGTGGAAACTTTTCACTTTGAATTTGTGGCTTCTTTGTGACTTTACCCTCCCAATGTCTTTGTGTAGTGAAATCCAGTGTCTAGCCCCCTTGAATAACTGCAAAAAACAAGAGTTCCCATGTGTGTTATGCACGTTAAAGGAACCTTTGTCAATTTAAAGTACAAAAGAGTGGGCCAAAAATGACTGCTGTGTAGGCAAAATTGTTAAGTAAAAGTTTATCCATGCCAAAGACAAATGAAAACAAACGAGGAAATTAGAGAAATCGCCATCAACCACTATATCTTCAGTAATAAAGAAAAGACGATGGTCATATGTTGGACGTGTGATGAGAAGAGATAATAAAAAAATAGCAAGCAAGCCCTCGTATGGAAAACAACAGGTAAGAGGAAGACCCAGAGAGACACTGAGAAGAACATTGATGAGAGAGGCAAGAGCAGCAGGAATCGGCTCCCTCAATGAGATAGAGCTGCTTGCACAGAACAGAGACGAATGGCGAGATTTGATAAAATATCTTAAAAGAATTGAAAACTGCTGGAACAAAACTTCAGATAAGAGAGGGAGTATCTTGGTCTACGCCCTATGGGCCGGCTATGGCTCAAAAGGTCAATAGATAGATAGATAGATAGATAGATAGATAGATAGATAGATAGATAGATAGATAGATAGATAGATAGATAGATAGATAGATAGATAGATAGATAGATAGATAGATAGTAGATAGATAGATAGATAGATAGATAGATAGATAGATAGATAGATAGATAGATAGATAGATAGATAGATAGATAGATAGATAGATAGATAGATAGATAGATAGATAGATAGATAGATAGATAGATAGATAGATAGATAGATAGATAGATAGATAGATAGATAGATAGATAGATAGATAGATAGATAGATAGATAGATAGATAGATAGATAGATAGATAGATAGATAGATAGATAGATAGATAGATAGATAGATAGATAGATAGATAGATAGATAGATAGATAGATAGATAGATAGATAGATAGATAGATAGATAGATAGATAGATAGATAGATAGATAGATAGATAGATAGATAGATAGATAGATAGATAGATAGATAGATAGATAGATAGATAGATAGATAGATAGATAGATAGATAGATAGATAGATAGATAGATAGATAGATAGATAGATAGATAGATAGATAGATAGATAGATAGATAGATAGATAGATAGATAGATAGATAGATAGATAGATAGATAGATAGATAGATATAGATAGATAGATAGATAGATAGATAGATAGATAGATAGATAGATAGATAGATAGATAGATAGATAGAGATAGATAGATAGATAGATAGATAGATAGATAGATAGATAGATAGATAGATAGATAGATAGATAGATAGATAGATAGATAGATAGATAGATAGATAGATAGATAGATAGATAGATAGATAGATAGATAGATAGATAGATAGATAGATAGATAGATAGATAGATAGATAGATAGATAGATAGATAGATAGATAGATAGATAGATAGATAGATAGATAGATAGATAGATAGATAGATAGATAGATAGATAGATAGATAGATAGATAGATAGATAGATAGATAGATAGATAGATAGATAGATAGATAGATAGATAGATAGATAGATAGATAGATAGATAGATAGATAGATAGATAGATAGATAGATAGATAGATAGATAGATAGATAGATAGATAGATAGATAGATAGATAGATAGATAGATAGATAGATAGATAGATAGATAGATAGATAGATAGATAGATAGATAGATAGATAGATAGATAGATAGATAGATAGATAGATAGATAGATAGATAGATAGATAGATAGATAGATAGATAGATAGATAGATAGATAGATAGATAGATAGATAGATAGATAGATAGATAGATAGATAGATAGATAGATAGATAGATAGATAGATAGATAGATAGATAGATAGATAGATAGATAGATAGATAGATAGATAGATAGATAGATAGATAGATAGATAGATAGATAGATAGATAGATAGATAGATAGATAGATAGATAGATAGATAGATAGATAGATAGATAGATAGATAGATAGATAGATAGATAGATAGATAGATAGATAGATAGATAGATAGATAGATAGATAGATAGATAGATAGATAGATAGATAGATAGATAGATAGATAGATAGATAGATAGATAGATAGATAGATAGATAGATAGATAGATAGATAGATAGATAGATAGATAGATAGATATAGATAGATAGATAGATAGATAGATAGATAGATAGATAGATAGATAGATAGATAGATAGATAGATAGATAGATAGATAGATAGATAGATAGATAGATAGATAGATAGATAGATAGATGATAGATAGATAGATAGATAGATAGATAGATAGATAGATAGATAGATAGATAGATAGATAGATAGATAGATAGATAGATAGATAGATAGATAGATAGATAGATAGATAGATAGATAGATAGATAGATAGATAGATAGATAGATAGATAGATAGATAGATAGATAGATAGATAGATAGATAGATAGATAGATAGATAGATAGATAGATAGATAGATAGATAGATAGATAGATAGATAGATAGATAGATAGATAGATAGATAGATAGATAGATAGATAGATAGATAGATAGATAGATAGATAGATAGATAGATAGATAGATAGATAGATAGATAGATAGATAGATAGATAGATAGATAGATAGATAGATAGATAGATAGATAGATAGATAGATAGATAGATAGATAGATAGATAGATAGATAGATAGATAGATAGATAGATAGATAGATAGATAGATAGATAGATAGATAGATAGATAGATAGATAGATAGATAGATAGATAGATAGATAGATAGATAGATAGATAGATAGATAGATAGATAGATAGATAGATAGATAGATAGATAGATAGATAGATAGATAGATAGATAGATAGATAGATAGATAGATAGATAGATAGATAGATAGATAGATAGATAGATAGATAGATAGATAGATAGATAGATAGATAGATAGATAGATAGATAGATAGATAGATAGATAGATAGATAGATAGATTAGATAGATTAGATAGATAGATAGATAGATAGATAGATAGATAGATAGATAGATAGATAGATAGATAGATAGATAGATAGATAGATAGATAGATAGATAGATAGATAGATAGATAGATAGATAGATAGATAGATAGATAGATAGATAGATAGATAGATAGATAGATAGATAGATAGATAGATAGATAGATAGATAGATAGATAGATAGATAGATAGATAGATAGATAGATAGATAGATAGATAGATAGATAGATAGATAGATAGATAGATAGATAGATAGATAGATAGATAGATAGATAGATAGATAGATAGATAGATAGATAGATAGATAGATAGATAGATAGATAGATAGATAGATAGATAGATAGATAGATAGATAGATAGATAGATAGATAGATAGATAGATAGATAGATAGATAGATAGATAGATAGATAGATAGATAGATAGATAGATAGATAGATAGATAGATAGATAGATAGTTAGATAGATAGATAGATAGATAGATAGATAGATAGATAGATAGATAGATAGATAGATAGATAGATAGATAGATAGATAGATAGATAGATAGATAGATAGATAGATAGATAGATAGATAGATAGATAGATAGATAGATAGATAGATAGATAGATAGATAGATAGATAGATAGATAGATAGATAGATAGATAGATAGATAGATAGATAGATAGATAGATAGATAGATAGATAGATAGATAGATAGATAGATAGATAGATAGATAGATAGATAGATAGATAGATAGATAGATAGATAGATAGATAGATAGATAGATAGATAGATAGAAGACAGATGTGGTGGGCCAAAAGGAACAAATATGACAATGCTGCTGTAAACTAATGACACAACACATCCATGCTCACTCAGCGGGTGAACGCTAAGAAGAAGAGAAGAAAGAAATTTGTCACATCTCAAGCATGGTGTGTGTGTTAATATAATGTTGACCCTATGGTATGATATCTGTGACACGTTTTTACGATAGCGTAGTAAAAATTACTACCACTTAATTGTAACATGAGAAATTCTAAAAATAGTATTTTCTGTGAACTTTTGACACACAGCTGTGTGTCTACATGGATTTCTTGGCTCAGGTTAATTAATGGTATGAAATTTGACCGCATGGACCAGATGTGTTACACTGTCTAATGATAACTATAATAAATAATTAAAATGTGTTACACTGTTCGCTGTAAGTCTGTAGTCTGTTCGGCTACCACAAAGCTATTATTTGCTGCATTTCCTGAGGTCCAAAGAGTTGTTTGACGTCAGCCAACAACTGAGGAAATTTTCCTGGTTAAAAAGCGCGGGGGAGTGACGACTTTCAATTTGTTGAAAATGTTCTACTTTTTCCGCACATATGAAATCGTATCTTAGGCAATTTAAAAAATAATTCCAAAAGCAAAGGAAACAAATCCAACATTCAAAGGTCACCAGAAGTTGTAATTAGGAATGTACATGGAAAAGGGGGGGGGATGTTTAACAATGACAAACTGTTAAATTTTGAAGAATTTCTATTTTGATGTGGTAATTTTTACGATGGTATCATAAACTATTGTAACAACTAGGAAAATTTAGGGATGAAGAGATAGAGGGAAGCAAATAGAAAAGATTCCAGACAGCTTAAGAGAATGGCATGGCAGAAGGTCAACAACAGAAATGATAAATAACTGTCAAGATCGAAAGTTGTGGAGAGACATGATCACCTACGCCAGCAGATCCGGTACTTGGTGATGATGATCGTAATCTAGATTTTCTTTTTCTTTTTAAATTTTTAAATATGTTAATATCTAGATTTTTCTTGATTCGCTGCACATTTTTGGTACATAATGTCATCACTTTGACAAGTGGTCATTCGTTCTCAGAAAATATCTCAGATACCTATTTGAGGCTGGGTGAACCTAGAAGCTGGTAAATCTGAGAAATGGGCCCACATTTTTGCAGTAGATCAGAAGAAGAACACATGCCAAAGTATCATTTCAGAAAATAAAAAACATCTTGTGCAACAAGTAGTGTCAACAGAGGTAAGAAAGAAAGTTCATCGGCACTATATAGAGATCAGAGGCCACAGAGGCAGCATTTCACAGAAAAATGCTGAGAGTTCCCTGGACAGCTACAAAGACCAGCGAGAAAATTCTCAACAAGGCCAAAGCAAAAAAGTGAGCACATAAAAAAACATAAATAAACAATCAACATTTTGCAATCACATCAAGAGATGAGAAAAGTTGGAATACTTAGTTGTATAACTGGCAAAGAAAGAGCGATCGCGGACGACAAAGTGAGAAAATACTAGATAGCTTGTTATCATGGTACGGAAAACAGTCAACAACAGAACTGATGTAATGTATTGAGGACAGAGAATTGTGCAATGACAAGCTTCGCCAACCGGTATGGCACATGATAATAATGTAACCAGTTCGCTAACTACTAACCCATCATGATGTCCATGGGGATTGAAGAGAACAAAAATAACCATACACCACTCCCCCTTTTCCACCCCAAAAAATTATTATGCAAGATAGTTGAATGCTGGATGAATTGGGCTGCAAACATGGCATGAAAAAACATATGCTAATCACAGGACAAACAAGAAAGTGCTAAGAGTCTCCATACCTTCCATATTTTTAAAGGCAAACCTGTTCACCAGACAAAAAAAAGCCTTACAAGTGGGGAAAAACCTGGCATGCTCATTCTTTCTAACCCAGATACTGGACTGGTAGTGTAGCTCACAGATCTTGGATTATTTACCAGGTTACGCATAATCTTAAGCATAATCATTTAAGAAAAATGGTAGGAACAAAACCCTGCCAAGAATATATAGAACAACAACAACTTAAATGGTTTGGCCACCTGGTCAGAATGAATCCTTACCAATCACCATCAAGGGCGTTCTTCTTGAGAATCAATGGGAAAAGACCAAGAGGAAGACACATAAGAAGATGGATAGATGCAGTGATAGAGACATGTAACAACAAAGGAACATCACTAATTCAGACAGTTTGAGCTATTTGCGGGTCATCATCATTGCACTCTAAACATGTCCATAGGTGCTCAGATACCCTCCTCAGCAATTCCTGCAGTGTCCAGCGATTGACGACTCCAGTTCTGTGTTGGTTGATAAGTCTTCTTACATGGCCACTAAGTTTCTCATTTCTGGCTGTGCCCATCTCAACTCCCATCTCCATCATCCGAAGAAGTGACGTGGATCTGTGTTTGTTGAAGTCCTGTGCTCTTCCCATATCTCGGAGGGCATTGATGATGTCCGCCCGATCCATTGGTTGCCCGTCCTCAACGACAGCGCAGCTAGCCAACCTGTTCGCTCTTTCATTTCCCTGTACTCCTGCATGTCCAGGAACATAGACAAAGGTGACCTTAAGTATTTCAGACAGTTCGAGCAGCACAAGAACAACAAATCATATAACCACACATCTTTTGGTACCAATGATGAAGAGAAAGAAGAAGAAGATGAAGAATCATAATCAGTTCACCCTCTGACTTCATCTTCTAGTGAGCACAGTTGCCACAAACACATTTTTTGTTTTAAGTTCACACTTTTATTGGTCATGTGTATTCTTGTCACATGATTTGTCAGGCTCAAGATTTATAGTCCATTTAAAATGTAGGTTAGTTATCAGTTGTTTGGTCATCACTATCTATCTATTCTATCTATTGACCTTTCGAGCCATAGCCGGCCCATAGAGCGTAGACCAAGATACTCCTTCTTTTATCTGAATTTTTGTTCTAGCAGTTTTCAATTCTTTTAAAGATGTTTTATCAAATCTCGCCATTCGTCTCTGTTCTGTGCAAGCAGCTCTATCTCATTGAGGGAGCCGATTCCTGCTGCTCTTGCCTCTCTCATCAATGTTCTTCTCAGTGTCTCTCTGGGTCTTCCTCTTTTTCTCTTACCTGTTGTTTCCCACTGGACGGCTTTGCTTTGTTATTCAGTTATTACCTCTCCTCATCACATGTCCAATGTCTTTTCTTGATTACTGAAGATATTAGTGGTTGATTGGCGATCTCTAATTTCCTCATTTGTTTTGAATTCGTTCCTTGCTATACCAAGTATTTTCCTTAGACATTTATTTTCAAATGAGTTCAACTTCCATATACATATTTTGTACATATAAAACATACTGAGTGATTCAAAGAGTATGATAAGAAAAGTGGAGACAGACTCTATGCATATGCAATGGGTAGAGTCATTGCAGAAGTAAAAAATACACAAGGTCACCTTTGTCTATGTCCCAGGACATGCGGGAGTACGGGAGAAATGAAAGAGCGGACAGGTTGGCTAGCTGCGCTATTGTTGAGGACAGTCAACCAATCGATCGGGCGGACATCATCAATGCCGTCTGTGAAGTGGGAAGGACACAGGACAACAACAACCATGAGTCCACGTCACTCCTTCCAATGAAAGAGATGGGAGTTAAGATGGGCACAGCCAGAAACGAGAAACTTAGTGGGCGTGTTAAGAAGACTAATCAACCAACACAGAACTGGAGTCGTCAGTCGCTGGACACTGTGAGATTTGCTGAGGAGGGGATCTGAGCACCTATGGATATGTTCGGAGAGCAATGATGATGACCTGCAAATAACTCAATACATATTTAAAATAAGAATAGGTGCAGAAAATCACAAATTACCTTGTACAGCTTACAAGACCAATTTTTAGAAAAATCCTTACAAATTAAGGGAATCCCGTACATTATGGAAAGTAAGGGTATTGTGTTGTCTTTCAAGGTAAACAGAATGGGTCTCTGATTGGATAACAACCATTGTCGTATTTCATATCAGGTTGATACAGATTAAATATAGCGGGGTCTGAAAATTTTGGGAGCTAAAAATAGAGCAGTGGTTCGTAAAACAGTCTAAAAAAGTAAAGGTAGTCCCATAGCAATTGTTATTGAAGTATGAAGTGTTAATGACTTCACTGTATTCTAAGCCTCAGCTTTATGATGTCGGGTAGCCAGTTTTCTTCCTCGCTGCCTTCCATTCCCAGAAAAAATCTCTGGGTCCTTTTTAAAGAGGCGGGGTGGAACCAGAAGCCTTTTTAGGAAAAAAATGTTGCCTGAAATTTCAACTGAAACAGAATCTTTAGGTCAGCAGACAAGTACTAAATGGACTCTCAACTGGTTTACTTGGGGCCGCTGGACTCTCAACTGGTTTACTCGGGGCCGCTGGACTCTCAACTGGTTTACTCGGGGCCGCTGGACTCTCAACTGGTTTACTCGGGGCCACTGGACTCTCAACTTGTTTACTCGGGGCCACTGGACTCTCAACTGGTTTACTCAGGACCGCTGGACTCTCAACTGGTTTACTCAGGACCGCTGGACTCTCAACTGGTTTACTCGGGACCGCTGGACTCTCAACTAGTTTCTATCTATCTATTGTCCTTTCGAGCCGAAGACGGCACATAGGGCAGAACCACAATCTCAAAAACAGAAACCTTGCATGCCAAAATGGCACATATTGCAGAGATCACTGCTTCTAAAATCTATGGTTCTGTTTCCATAACAATGCTTTTTACAATGACAACTTGTCAAGCTATCGATCAACCTCCTTAGTCGCCTCTTACGACATGCCTGGAAGGTCACAGTGTCACTATTCTTTACTTCCCCCATAATGAGGCCCCGGTAACACACAGGAGAAGAAACAACTAGTTTACACGGGACAAAATGTCAGGTCAGGTCAGGTCAGGTCAGCTTGTAGGTTCACCCAGGCTTAAGTGAATACTACAGATTTTTTTAACGTGAAAGAAATACAGAACTGATGTTGTGCTGCCCATATTATTAAAAAAATGTTCTGATGGTAAAAAATGGGGGTACTGAGACCATATTCCCTAGATATTCTACAGCACCTGGGCAACTCATAACTGACTGTTTGCAGCAGGATCAGTGAACCAGAAATGAGCAAGATCCTATTCCATCTCTATCTGTGATGGTCCTATAAATTGACTAACCAGCTTGGCCAAGCAAGTAGAAATTGAAGAGGAAAGACAATAAAGTGCACATAAATGTGATGTCAAAAGTGAATGTGTGTTAGGTCAAAAAGAGCAGATAACTGCAACTTGCTGTAAACCTGTGTCAGGCACAATGCAGATTTAGGGGGAAAATCAGGACAGACTTGAATATACAAGTACTGACCGTGCGACCAGCTCATCACGTGTCATTATGACATTCTTTCAAATGGTTTTTTTGGAGGCGAAGGCGCACCTCTCAGCACCAGAGCTGGAAATTGTCATCGACCCACAGAGGCTTGCGCCAGGATCGGTGAACCAGAACCACCCAGACCACGCTCCATCTCTCCGTGGTGCCTTCAGTAACAGACTAACCTGTCTAGTCTGGCCAAGTGAGTAGGGATCGAAGAGGGAAGACAACCCGGTACTCAAAAATGTCATGCTGAAGTTGGATGTGTTTTGGGGTGAAAGGCGCAAATATCACAGTTATATATGATCCTTTTCGTCTTGTCAGACGGTCTAGTGGAGGCTATTGTGTATTTTTTTTAGGTTTTGTTTTTATCGAACAGCTTCTCTCGTGGCTAATTCTACCAATGTTTGACAAACACACATGGCCACAGAATGAACAAGTCAGGCCCACTGATCCACAGGGTTTTCCATCCTTTTTCATGAGTCTTTTCTCTTCTAAGTTTTGCCTTAGTACAGTCTCAAATGATGTTATAGCATTTTATTTACAAGCTCTCCATGATGTGCGATCATTTGCAGATGTTCCCAGTCATTTTCACAGATGGAGAAGTCATACCCTTACTATATATCACAGTTATACTGCAAACTACACAATGTAGACACACCTACTTAATGTCCTTTTAAAGGCAGATGACAAGGAGTTGTATTCCTTTAGTCATGGGCGAACGCAAGCAAACAAATGATCATTTAGGGGCAGACAGTGAGGACGAGCAATCAATGGGTAAATGCAAAAAAGAAAAAAAGATTGTCACTGAATCATTCTGTTACGAATCAGCAGTTTAGACGCTATGCCAAGAATAAAACTGTAAAATATAATAATCCACATGTTTTAAAAAGAACATAATTAAAAAATGTGATGACGATTATGATCGTCTGATTAAAGTTGTCACCAACTGAAAACATTGTAAGAAGCAATTACGTGGCATTGTGCCAAAGGATAAGAGCCCATAGGCAGCTGGATTAATAATAAAACTTTTAAACAAAGTAATTATGTACAAATAACATTAAAATGGGTGGATATAGATATTTTGCAGTACAAAAAACACTGCTTGTTAAAATCATCTCATTGGTGGATGTATATCATGTGATATGTATATACGAAATACCCACCCCAAAATTATGGAACAATCAATCACACACACTCGTCAAACAATCACACACATTCGTCAAATAATCATACACACATTCATTAAAATATGGCACGCATTCATTAAACAAAAACACAAATTCACACAATAATTGTTTGCTGATACACTCACTTACTCTCGCTGCAGCTGATTTGTACCAGTCAGCACTAACTTCATTATTCTGTGCTGCATGCTGTACCCCGTCACTTTTTAATTGTATTTTATAACTGTGCGTTTTATAATTAACGTTTCAGATACTTGGGCACAATAACATCAGATGGGAGATGTACCACAGAAATAAAAAGCAGCATAGCTCAGGCCAAAATAGCATTTCAGAAAATGAAAAATATCTTATGCAACAAATCTATGTCAATAGAAGTGAGAAAGAGAGTTCATCGGTGCTATATAGAACCAATTCTGACCAATGGAAGCGATCCATGGGCAGTAGACAAACAAATGAAAAGACAATTAGAGGCCACAGAGATGGGATTTCTCAGAAGAATGTTGAAAGTTCCCTGGACAGCTAAAAAGACCAATAAGGAAATTCTCAAAGAGGCCAACACTAAAAGGGAGCTCGTAAAAAACATCAAAAAGAAACAATCAACATTTTTCAGGCACATCATGAGAAGAGGAAAGTTGGAATACTTGGTTACAACTGGCAAAATAAAAGGAAAGAGAGATCGGGGACGACAAAGAGAGAAAATACTGGATAGCTTGGTGTCATGACATGGAAAATGGTCAAGAACAGAACTGATACGATACACTGTAGATAGAAGATTGTGGAGGGACATGATCATGTTTCTCATGTTTCTTCATGCCTTTTCAGAAAGCACCACACCAGAACAAGCTGTATGGTAATGTCCACCAGTCTTGAGCTGCTGAATGATTTCTTCCAACTCATTAATGCTGACATCTAGAGGTAGAAGAAAAAGATCTCAGCACTCAGTCATGATGGCTTGATGACAAATATAAAGCTGTTGTCAGGGATGCAGCAATATCCTCCAATATTATGAGACTAATTAATGAATGTCTACTATTTGAACATTGTAGATGTCCTATTGTCTACTATTTGAACATCGTGGATGTCCTATTGTCTACTATTTGAACATTGTGGATGTCCTATTGTCTACTATTTGAACATTGTGGATGCCCTATTGTCTACTATTTGAACATTGTGAATGTCCTATTGTCTACTATTTGAACATTGTGGATGTCCTATTGTCTACTATTTGAACATTGTGAATGTCCTATTGTCTACTATTTGAACATTGTGAATGTCCTATTGTCTACTATTTGAACATTGTGAATGTCCTATTGTCTACTATTTGAACATTGTGGATGTCCTATTGTCTACTATTTGAACATTGTGAATGTCCTATTGTCTACTATTTGAACATTGTGAATGTCCTATTGTCTACTATTTGAACATTGTGGATGCCCTATTGTCTACTACTTGAACATTGTGTAACTCCCATTGCTTTCATTCAAAGGAGTGATGTGGACTCATCTGGACACACCTGTACGGCTGAGTAGAGTGCCACTATCTCTACTCTGAAATTAGTGCACCTTTTTCCAGCTGATGAAAGTGTTTCTATCTTTCCAATAGGGGGTGCACAAGCGCCTACAACCTGCGGTCGCAACAGCAGGGTTGGTGCACCATCAGCAGACCAAGATCTAGCATATCTACCTCCTCGTGGTCACCCCTGGTAACAGTCTGCGTCAAACCAGACTGGCTAACAGAAGCTAGGATCGACGTGTTCCCTGTAGTGGTGGTTGTTACTGATATAGAGGACCCAGTATTGCAGTACCTCAGGGCAGGACTAGTAGTTTCCCAGCATAGCCTGGGACAGACGAACTCCAACCTCTCCAGTAAGAGCCGGGAATGTCAAGAAAGCCACTACAGCCTGTCTCATCTAATCGAGTCAAAGAGCAGCAGCTCGTATCAACTCGTGGCAATCAGATGATAATAATAATAATAATAATCTTTCCAATAGGGTTAGTTATAAAGATGTTTCACCGTCTTCTTCTGAAATAATGGATCATTTAGGCTAGGATTCCTGACTCTCTTATGAAGGCAGCTGTCTGTTTAAGTGATTAGGGAGCACTGTAGAGTTTCTCTTCCAGAAAGGTGGACATGGGTCACATAGACCTTCTCAGGTCTGTGTGCTGGGGGGCAATCCTACAAGATGTGTTTTGTTGTCATATCATTTTGGGTACAGAGGCACAGACTGGCAGTTTCTATTTTGAATTTGGTGAACATGTGGTTTCTCATTCTGTTGTTGTCAGATCGTAGGTGAAGTGTGATGACTCGATCCCTCCTTGATAGTTGGAGGTATCCATCCCTCTCATTATACTTTTGATGTTCTTGTTTCTACTGTCAATGATATTGGCCTTTGATGATGGATTTAGCTTTTTCATAACTGACCAGATGGCTCTCTTGTAATCTCCCTCCCTCCTAGACTAGCTTCTCTGAACATTCTTTTCCTCATATATATCACATAGTGTGATGATCTTCACCGGATGACCACTCTCTGAAAGATGTCACACACTAGCTCCAACATTGTTGTTAGGTCATCTAGCTCATTGTTCCTGGAGTTTTAAGTGCTGTTAGGACTGACACTGCATCGGTCAGTATCAGAGCATTGGTCAGTATGGAGATTCCACTGCTTCCATTCTTCACTGCTTCAGTTGTGAATCCATCTGTGAATACTTGTGCCTAGAACATGGGTGAACAACATTTAGTCTCATGCAAGCACATATGTGAAGTCATGGTGGACTAGGGAAATGAGAAGTCATAATGGACCAGGGATAAGAGAAGTCATAAAGGACCAGGGATAAGAGAAGACATGATGTACCAGGGATATGAGAAATCATGATGGAACAGAAATAATAATGGACCAGGGACATGAGAAATCAAGATGTACAAGGAATATGAGAAGTCATGATGGACCCGAGATTTGTGGATTGGTCTGCTGAGAACAAAAGACTGAATTCAATCCCAATTGATGGCTTCTTGGTTCACCCAGCCTTAAATTGATATTTAAAAAATTATCTTTTTCTGGAAAGGAAAGAGTGTTCTGGTGTATTGCTGACCACATTATCCAAATCCTTTGTCAAAAGTAAATTTGTGGGCACAGACATTATATTCCTTAAATCACACCCTTAAAGGGTTATTTTTCCTTTGAAGCAGATCTTTCTCACTAATACAATATCCTGACATCTTATCTTCACTGACACAATATCCTGACATCTTACCTTCACTGACACAATATCCTGACATCTTATCTTTACTGACACAATATCCTGACATCTTATCTTCACTGACACAATATCCTGATATCTTATCTTCACTGACACAATATCCTGACATCTTATCTTCACTAATACAATATCCTGACATCTTATCTTCACTAATACAATATCCTGACATCTTATCTTCACTAATACAATATCCTGACATCTTATCTTCACTAATACAATATCCTGACATCTTATCTTCACTGACACAATATCCTGATATCTTATCTTCACTGACACAATATCCTGACATCTTACCTTCACTGACACAATATCCTGACATCTTATCTTCACTGACACAATATCCTGACATCTTATCTTTACTGACACAATATCCTGACATCTTATCTTCACTGACACAATATCCTGATATCTTATCTTCACTGACACAATATCCTGACATCTTATCTTCACTGACACAATATCCTGACATCTTATCTTCACTGATACAATATCCTGACATCTTATCTTCATTGACACAATATCCTGACATCTTATCTTCACTAATACAATATCCTGACATCTTATCTTCACTAATACAATATCCTGACATCTTATCTTCACTGACAAAATATCCTGACATCTTATCTTCACTAATACAATATCCTGACATCTTATCTTCACTAATACAATATCCTGACATCTTATCTTCACTAATACAATATCCTGACATCTTATCTTCACTGACAAAATACCCTGACATTTTATCTTCACTAATACAATATCCTGACATCTTATCTTCACTAATACAATATCCTGACATCTTATCTTCACTAATACAATATCCTGATATCTTATCTTCACTGACAAAATATCCTGACATCTTATCTTCACTAATACAATATCCTGACATCTTATCTTCACTGGTACAATATCCTGACATCTTATCTTCACTAATACAATATCCTGACATCTTATCTTCCCTATCACAATATCCTGACATCATATCTCCATCAAACTAATGAAGGAATCAGTACCTACCCTTCGCCTTCATATGCTGCAACTTAACTCTGTCAAGATAAACACTTCACAAACCAACACAGTTATTTCATGGGACTATATTTACATAACAAAAAAAACGTATCTGACACTTGTCTTTCTCAATCCAATACACATACAATTTACGCTTTCCGTAAATTTCTTTTTGACATGTAAAAGCAGAAATGATATAAGCTTCATGACTGTAGGAAGACATAATGGCATGCGTATGCCTTGTTACAAAATAAAATATTACATATTATATATATAAAAAAAAAGACTTATGCATATATATATATATATACATCTTTTTTTCAGTCAGAATGGTTCAGAGTGTGCTCTGGTAAACTGTAATGACATAACCAGACATTTCTTGTCACAAAGGGGGGCCTCGGTAGCCAAGTTGGGAAAACCACCCGACTGGACTACCGACGTTCAGACAACCCGTGTTCAATTCCCACTGGGAGCAGTGTGAGTTGTACTCGTGGTTGGAAAAAAAATAAAAATACCCCCACGGTCGACCCAGCTGTTGGCAGAAATGGGTACCAGAGTATTACCCCGGGAAGGTGAGGAATGTTGCTTCGCATCTGAGTTTCAATGCTTGAGGCGACACTATCCAGAAATTTCTGAACATTTCTGGATAGGCAGCCGAGCACATATGGGTGGATAACTCGCGTGCTAAGAAGCCGGTTCAAGTCTCGTACTTTACCTTTACCTTCTTGTCACAACTCAATTTAAATTTCTGTTTTTAATTTTCATTTCAAAATGTAATATAAATAATGCTAGAATAACTTGATGAATGTGAGATCCATTTGACTAAGAGCAGCAAAACTTTGGGGACCTGTTATTATTATCTTTTTCATTTTTAAAAACGGCTTTCTCGGCTTTAAAGATAATTTTCTAATTTTTCAAGACTATTTTCTAGATTTTCAAGACAAGATGATATAGTTCTGGTAGACATTCAAAAAAAAAAAAAAAAAAAGCAATATATACATATACTTCACTGCCAACACATGGCTGAAACAAGTTCAGCAAAATGACGTGAAGTAAAAAGTAAAAATCTCACAGTTTAACTCCGACAGACTTAAGTGAAACAAACCCACCTACGTCATGTCTGCAGTATGTAAATTCCCCTGCTGCCAAGAATGGGACCCATTAATCAGGAATCTGGGTCTTGAGGAAGATCCATGCTTGGATCAGTTAGCAATTAAAGACAGTCTCAAACTGGATCCTAGTCAGAGCATCACCTGGGCTGGAGCAGTCTGTGACTAATAGCTGACTGTCTGTGTCCGGGTTGGTGAAACAGAAGTGGTCAAGATCTTACAATACTAAACTTTCCAGTGTTTGACTGTGAAACAGACTAACCAGACATTAAAGAAAGTATACACATCATAATTAGAGATATTGAAAAGAGTAGATAAATAGAGAGAGAGTGAGTGATAGAGAGAGAGAGAGAGGTGGTGGGGATATTGTGAAGACAAAATAAGAAATGAGTGTAGAAAGATTATTAGAGATGGAGATAGTGTAGATACACATTTATAGATGTTGGAGAGAAAACAGAGACAACTACAGATATTAGATAGGGCATAGATACATAATTAGAGATGTTGGAGAGAATACAGAGACAACTACAGATGTTGGAGAGGGCATAGATACATAATTAGAGATGTTGGAGAGGGCACATAAACATAATTAGAAATGTTGGAGAGGGCATAGATACATAATTAGAGATGTTGGAGAGGGCATAGATACATAATTAGAGATGTTGGAGAGGGCAAAGATAAATTCTTAGAGATGTTGTAGAGAGTATAGAGACATAATTAGATAACTTTAAGCCATGCTTTGAACAAATGAAACTGACAAGAGTTGTTGTAGAGAGTATAGGGACAATTAGAAATGTTGGAAAGAGTATCAAGATAAGATTAGATAACTTCAACGGCAGATGTCAGATGTCAACAAAATGCTTGGGAGCAAGTCTAAAATCTCACTGGTCAAAAACACAAACATTCAGTTATCCTTGAACTTGTATCTTTTTCTCCGGCTCCTTGATCCATGTAGAACCCTTAATATGATTCCTACGCAAAGTACATCACCCGGCAAGTGTCTGGATGTACGGTGACTGCTCGGGCCAGATTCTGGGGGTTGCGGTCCTCACTGTTGTCAGAATGTCGACTTCCTTCACCACTGGAAAATAGAGTTTGTTGATGAGATTGTGAGTGTTTTTGTTTTTTAAAGAAAGAGCATATAAAATGGTTTGGCCACATGATAAGACAGAAAGATAAAAATACAACACAATGAGTCTTGCATAAACGTTACAGGAACACCAGACCCAAAGGCCGACCATGAAAAAGATGGATTGACAGAATATTAGAAATACTAGAAAATATAACAGGAGCAGAGGCAAACAGATCTATTTGTGGTGTTTGGCCTCGCCTCCTTTCTCCTGCGTCTTTTGTCTTCTGAATTTGATATCAGCACTGCCTTGAAAGTTGCTGTGCCATTTTTTATTTTTGTTCTCCATGTTTACAATTGGGAGCCGTGATAGCTCAGTGGTTAGTGAACTTGACTACAAAGGACAAGAGGTAGGGTTTGATCCCAACCGATGGCTTCTGGATTCACCCAGCTTTAATGGGTACCAGATTGTTTTTTGGGAAAGTAAAGCAACACAGGCGTAATACCGACTACATTACCCCAAAAATCATGTGCCGAAGGTCTGTAAAATATAAGGTCACTAACACCATATTCGCCACTTGGCGTGACGGAGGCTCTTTACTTTTTTTTTTGGAGGCAAACAGAAGAGCAAAAGACCACAAATTATATCTCCCCTTGACGCTGAAAGGCAAATGAGGAACGAAAGAAGAAGAAAAAGAAAACTAAAATGTGACTTTGAGATGGAAGCAAACAGCTGTGATAAACACAAAAACAAAGTCAAAGACAGAGACTCACCTGTCATGGTCCTTCTCCACCAGGTGATATCGAGCCCGGTAAGCTACAAGTTGTGCATAGTATGCAGGGGCAGGAATGGAGACAGCTCTTGTACAACGTACATATGTGTGGCAGAGCTGATATGTGAGGATCTGCAGATCGTCTGCCTTAAATCGGTTGTCATCCCAGAGCACATGATAGTGAGATGGTCGACTTGTCCCCTGGATTTAATTAAATAAAATATAAAAAGTTCACAAATTCATAATCTTTACAATTAACTATACTTTTAACATTAACATCAGACATAAATAGAAACACATGGAACTAGACATCAAGAAGAAGTGAAAGGTGTAAATACAAACAAGCAACAAAACAGTATTAAAAGAAGAGTCGTCATCATCATATCATGTTCTATTACCACAGCCTGTGTGAAGAAATCTGTCTCTAGCCAGACCTCCCACAGAACGTTGCATTCACCACTGTTTGAAAGAATCTCTGTCTGTAGCCAGACCTCCCACAGAACGATGCATTCACCACCCTCTGAAAGAATCTCTGTCTCTAGCCAGACCTCCCAAATAACATTGCATTCACCACTGTCTGAAAGAATCTCTGTCTCTAGCTAGATCCCCAACAGAACATTGCATTTACCACCATCTGAAAGAATCTCTTTCTCTCTCTCTCTCTCTCTCTCTAGCCAGATCTCCCACAAAATGATGCATTCACCACTGTCTGAAAGAATTTCTGTCTCTAGCCAGACCTCCCAAATAACATTGCATTCACCACTGTCTGAAGAATTTCTGTCTCTAGCCAGACCTCCCACAGAACGATGCATTCACCACCCTCTAAAAGAATCTCTGTCTCTAGCCAGACCTCCCAAATAACATTGCATTCACCACTGTCTGAAAGAATCTCTGTCTCTAGCTAGATCCCCCACAAAATGTTGCATTCACCACTGTCTGAAAGAATTTCTGTCTCTAGCCAGACCTCCCACAAAATGTTGCATTCACCACCATCTGAAAGAATCTCTCTCTCTCTCTCTCTCTAGCCAGATCTCCCACAAAATGTTGCATTCACCACTGTCTGAAAGAATTTCTGTCTCTAGCCAAATCTCCCACAAAATGTTGCATTCACCACCATCTGAAAGAATCTCTCTCTCTCTCTCTCTAGCAAGATCTCCCACAAAATGTTGCATTCACCACTGTCTGAAAGAATTTCTGTCTCTAGTCAGACCTCCCACAAAATGTTGCATTCACCACCATCTGAAAGAATCTCTCTCTCTCTCTCTCTCTAGCCAGATCTCCCACAAAATGTTGCATTCACCACTGTCTGAAAGAATTTCTGTCTCTAGTCAGACCTCCCACAGAACGATGCATTCACCACCATCTGAAAGAATTTCAGTCTCTAGACAGACCTCCCACAGAACGATGCATTCACCACCATCTGAAAGAATTTCAGTCTCTAGACAGACCTCCCACAGAACGATGCATTCACCACCCTCTGAAAGAATCTCTCTCTCTCTCTCTAGCCAGATCTCCCACAAAATGTTGCATTCACCTCTGTCTGAAAGAATTTCTGTCTCTAGCCAAATCTCCCACAAAATGTTGCATTCACCACCATCTGAAAGAATCTCTCTCTCTCTCTCTCTAGCAAGATCTCCCACAAAATGTTGCATTCACCACTGTCTGAAAGAATTTCTGTCTCGAGCCAGACCTCCCACAGAACGATGCATTCACCGCCATCTGAAAGAATTTCTGTCTCTAGCCAGACCTCCCACAGAACGATGCATTCACCACCATCTGAAAGAATCTCTCTCTCTATCTCTCTAGCGAGATCTCCCACAAAATGTTGCATTCACCACTGTCTGAAAGAATTTCTGTCTCTAGCCAGACCTCCCACAGAACAATGCATTCACCACCATCTGAAAGAATTTCTGTCTCTAGCCAGACCTCCCACAGAACGATGCATTCACCACCATCTGAAAGAATCTCTCTCTCTCTCTCTCTCTCTAGCCAGATCTCCCACAGAATGTTGCATTCACCACTGTCTGAAAGAATCTCTCTCTCTCTCTCTAGCCAGATCTCCCACAGAATGTTGCATTCACCACAGCCCATGTGAAATAATCTCTGCCTCTAACCAGATCTCCCACTTCTGTTGTCATTTTCAAGGTCATTTTTATGTCTTGAAACCACTTTCTTCTTGGTCTGCCCCGATGTGTCATCCTGGAACCATGCCTTTCATTACTGTTCTTTCCAGCCCACTGAGTTCTTTGACGTGGTTATAGTACTTTAATTTCCTCTGTAGAATGGTGTTTATTAGCCAGTTCTTTTTAATGTTGAAGTCTTTTAATATGTCCTCATTACTCTTTTTCATTATCCAAGGTATCTTAAGGATTTTTCTGTAGCATTTTGTTTCGGATGAATCAATTTTCTTCCTTGCTGTTTACAAGATTGTCCATGATTCACAATAATATGATGCTGTCAGGAAGATATGTGCCCTTAGAAATTTTCATTTTACTGCCTTGCTGGTACTGTGATACATGCTTTTCATGACATTTAATTTTTGTGTTGCTATTACTAATCTGTGTTCCTGCTTCCAGTGTGTTACTGGGGCCTCATTATGAGGGAAGTAAAGAATAGTGACACTGTGACCTTCCAGGCATGTCGTAAGAGGCGACTAAGGAGGTTGATCGATGGCTTGACAAGCTGTCATTGTAAAAAGTATTGTTATTGAAACAGAGCCATAGATTTTAGAAGCAGTGATCTCTGCAATATGTGCCATTTAGGCATGCACGGTTTCTGTTTTTGAGATTGTGGTTCTGCCGCCCTATGTACCATCTTCGGCTCGAAAGGACAATATTAGATTAGATTGCTAATCTTCTTTAGATCTCTATCCGGCAGTCTCCAATGTTAGTTACTACAGATCCCAGATATTCATAGTTTGTTACAATTTCAAACTCTACACTGAAGATAATGATTGTGGCTTAACTATTTTGTTTTGTCAACGGACATTATCTTAGTTTTCTGAATCTTTAGATAGATGTTTTACTCGTCACTTTTTTTTTTCAACACACTTATTTTATTTCTTTTAAAAGAAGAGCAGCCACCTTCAATATGCTAGATGGGGAGTACCCACGTGACATATGGATCTTCATATACACAGATGGGTAAGTAGATAACGCTATAAAAAGAAGGGGGACAAGTACATTCATAAATATTCTGACAACAGCAGAGTTACCATCAGTATTCCAACACTGGAATATTGTACAGACTTTGGCTGAAACTAAAGAAAACATCATAGCAGAAAGCAAGCTATACAACTCCAACTTTGAAACATATGAGTCTACGATTTTAACATGCAATTCAGTACCTCAAGTGGAGGCAAGGCACGCAATAGCATTAGAACTGAGAACTGCCAGCGACTCATAGCTGATGGTCTGTGCCAGCATTAATGAACCAGAACTGTTCATACCCCACTACATCTGTTTGTGGTACCTCTAGTCACAGACTAACTAGTCTAGTCTGGCCAAGTAAAGATAGAAGAGGGAAGACAACCAGGTACTCATAAATGCTGTAATGAATCGGTCATGTTGGTCTTTTTTTTTTTTTTTGATTTTTTTTTTTTTGCGTTCACCAGCTTTTACTTCTGACGAAGTCCCTAGAAACTAGGAACTGAATTTTGCGTGTTATGTTAATCCATTTTTCCCTGGCAGCCATGTGCACAGGGGTCCTCGCCGCACAGGTAGATAACTCCATATTCAGAGGTACTCATATTTTTTTCCGTCTATGAGTAATTGACATCTCCTGCCTGGCCTCGCTGCTGAGACCAGGGGTAGTTGCTGCAGAGAGAAACCATAAATAAAAATCCCAACTGACATATTGGTCTGAGAAGCATGTACGCCCCACTTAATGTCCTTGTCAATACTGATGTCAAAGAGGACTGTTCATTCCTTAGTCATCATCGGGTCAATGCTAAAAAGAAAGTACATGAAATCCTGAAGACCGACACTAGAAAATAACAACAAAATTCAGGGACATGTTTATGAAATTGGGAGCCACGACAGCTGTGGTTAGTGAACTGGACTACCAAGGACAAGGGGTAGGGTTCAATCTCAACCAACTGCTTCTGAGTTCACCCAGCCTGGGCACCGGATTTTTTCTAGGAAAGTAAAGCGGTGCGGGGATAATGCCGACCACATTACCCCAAAAATCATGCGCTGAAGGTCTGTAAAATTTATGGTCACTAACACCATATTCCCTATATGCCACTTGGCGTGACGGGGGTACTTTACTTTTTATGTTTATAAAATTGCTGACCTGAATGCCAGTATGGGAGCAGAGATAGAAGTCAAACTCTGTTGGGTGAGTTATGCCTTGATCAACTGTAGTTCCTGGCGGGATGTTTCCAGCAGAGCCGGTCTGATCATTTCGGTCGGCACAGAACAGGCGAGTATGATGCCGTTTCTGGACAACAATGAATGTAATCCCTGGTTGGTAGTCCACTTCCAACATCATGCACGATTCTCTTACAGCTCGCAGTTCATGGCCAAGAACCTGGTGGATTTTACATTATAAACATTTATTACTTTGGTGTTACAATTTATCACATGAAAGTTACAATAAAAATGTATGTAAACTGGAAATTACAAAAACATTTATCACTTTGGTGTTACAATTTATCACATGAAAGTTACAATAAAAATGTATGTAAATTGGAAATTACAAAAACATTTATCACTTTGGTGTTACAATTTATCACATGAAAGTTACAATAAAAATGTATGTAAACTGGAAATTACAAAAACATTTATCACTTTGGTGTTACAATTTATCACATGAAAGTTACAATAAAAATGTATGTAAATTGGAAATTACAAAAACATTTATCACTTTGGTGTTACAATTTATCACATGAAAGTTACAATACAAATGTATGTAAACTGGAAATTACAAAAACATTTATCACTTTGGTGTTGGGTGTCCGGTTAGTGCAATCGATAGGCGGTTGGCTTACCACGGCAACAGCCGGGGTTCGTTCCCTGGCGAGGACACCTGGGTTTTACTAATTCCCTAAAAATTAGTGGGAGCCGCGATAGCTCAGTGGTTAGTGAACTGGACTACTACGGACAAGGGGTAGGGTTCGATCCCAACCGACGGCTCCGGGTTCACCCAGCCTTAAATGGGTACCGGATTTTTCTGGGAAAGTAAAGCAGCACGGGCGTAATACCGACCACATTACCCCAAAAATCATGTGCTGAAGGTCTGTAAAATATAGGGTCACTAACACCATATTTCCCTATACGCCACTTGGCGTGACGGGGGGTACTTTACTTTACTTTTACTTTGGTGTTACAATTTATCACATGAAAGTTACAATAAAAATGTATGTAAACTGGAAATTACAAAAACATTTATCTCAGGGGAATATTTATTGCTTGAAAGCTGCAATAATAGTTATTGTGTTCGAAGACCCAACCACCCGTGCCAGTCGAATCATCCAAATTAACATCTCATTGAATATCCAAACAAGGAAAGACAGTTTCATTCCCCATTGTAGCAAACACAGCACACGACAAAAGACATAAGGCGTATTAGCACAGACAGTGGCTCTTTGTCATATGATATCGTCATTCATCCTAAGCAAACTGAATATATAAACACCATCCAGATGAAACACAATCTCATGGTGTGCAGAGCGCATTAATTTCAGTAGTTGCAGCAGCAAGCAGGACTTGTAATATGAGGAAACTGCAACAAGGAACCCTTTCAGACAGTGTCTCAATAGTTCTTTGTCGCCTATCCACCATATTGACAGCAAGTCATCAATACTATTATCAACCAAAAGTGGCACAAAATATTATCACTTCAAGCTACAATAAACATTTATCACTTTGAAGTTTTATAAATATAGAATTCTTGGAAACTGCAATAAATATTTATCCCCTGGAAGTTTTATAAATATAGAATTCTTGGAAACTACAATAAATATTTAGCACTTGGAAGTTACAAACAAGTAATCATTGCTCTTAAAGAGCATAAAGAGAATGGTGCCCTGGGAGATATGCCTTGAAATGAATCAGCTGGCTAACATATACACTGGTGAGAAAGGGAGTGGAGTAGAGCTGTGGTTAGTGAGAACAAGATTTCAAATCTGATCCAATTGATGACTTCTGGTTCACCAGCTGCAATATTACAGGATTTTTAGGGGAGAATGAACAGCTATCTATCTATTGACCTTTTCTATTCTGTAGACCTTTCGAGCCGTAGCCGGCCATAGGGCGTAGACCAAGAAACTCCTTCTCTTATCTAAATTTTTGTTCTAGCATTTTTCAATTCTTTTAAAGATATTTTATCAAATCTCGCCATTTGTCTCTGTTCTGTGCAAGCAGCTCTATCTCATTGAGGGAGCCGATTCCTGTTGCTCTTGCCTCACTCATCAATGTTCATCTCAGTGTCTCTCAGGGTCTTCCTCTTTTCCTCTTACCTATTGTTTCCCACATGAGGGCTTGCTTTGCTATTCGGTTATTATCTCTCCTCATCACATGTCCAGCACAGGACCATCGTCTTTTCTTGATTACTGAAGATATTAGTTGTTGATTGGCGATTTCTCTAATTTCCTCGTTTGTTTTTAATTCGTTCCACGCTATACCAAGTATTTTCCTTAGACATTTATTTTCGAATGCGTTCAACTTTGTTTCTATATCTCTTGTTATTTTCCAGCTTTCACACGCATACGTAAGGGTTGATAGTACATTTGATTTGAATAGTCTAAGTTTTGTGTTTGTGCTAATGAGTTTTGATTTCCACAACTTTTCAAGGCTTGTGAAAGACATTGCTGCTTTAGCTATTCTGGAATAGTTCTGGTGAATTCTTATTTCTTTTACTTGACTGTTTGTGGAGGAAGGATAGAAGAAGACTGTTTGTGCTGTGTAGCGTTGCAGAGAGGAGGCATTTGTAAAGTTATGACCTTCACTAGTTGTGTAGCTTGAGGTAATGTCATGCAGGACTTCCTGTTTCAAGATGGCATGGTCATGTTTGCGTCAACGTTCACTGCTACGTTTTTTACCAGAAAAATGGTTAATTCTATCTTTCCAATGCAGATTAGTGTATAGATAGGAAGTTCCACTGTTTGGAACTTCACCGGTGATTACATGCATGTGATCTGAAATCCCCTACAGTGCGCGCAATAGTGTGTTCTGTGTTGATTGCAATATACGTCATCATTAGAATACTGGTCAATATGGCGAATAGGCGGCATGAACCATTGAGGCAAACTCTGAAAAGTGTTCCTTGTTGCAGTTTCCTCATATTCCAAGTCTGGCTTGCTGCCAGAGTTACTGAGTTTAGAGCTCTGTGTACAACGTGAGCTGTGTATTTCATCTGGATTGTGTTTTGATATTCCGATTGCTTACAGTGAATGATGATATCATATGAAGAAGGACAATTCTGCTGCATTCACTTTCAGTGCCGCTTGGCCTTATAACTTTTGGTGTGTGCTGTAGTTGCTGCGACGGGGACTCCAGCTGCCTTTCTTTGTTTGGATCCTTCAATGAGATGAGATGTTAATTCGGATGATTCCACTGGCACTGGTGGTTGAGCAATTATGGATTTTCATTTCTTTGCAGTGATACCGGGGCCTTCCAATAACCATAACCATAACCTTTGTCATGCAAAATTCACTTAATATCTCTTTTATTCCACCTAACCATCTTTTCCTGGGTTTCCCTTTTGCTCTTTACTAGATATTTTAACAACTCTTTCTGTACGTTTCGCCGCACTGTGCGCCATGCCGATTTTGACGGCATACCTTCCACCGCATAGTGCGCCTCGCTCAATTTTATTAGTGTGAACGCCATCAAACCATATTCTGTTTACATGTCTTGTATCATCTTGATATTGGTGAAATCTAATACCTTGTTCAATCATCTAAACATTCATATATAATATGTTATATGTTAGATAAATATAAATATGTAGATTGATTCTTAAAACCATGAACAATTTTGTCTCTGAAATCTCTTCCATTGCGTTGATAAAAAGCTTCTGTAAGGAAAGAGTTAATAAAGGCTTGAGATGCAGGTTGATTTGATTTCATTCTAGTCTTCTTCTTCTTCCTTCCTCATCTGCCTTTCAACGTTGAGGGGAGATTTAATTTGTGGTCTTTTGCTCTTCTGTTCACCTCTGCTGCTGGATTTCACTGAGGTCAGAAATCCAAATTATCTGATTCTTTATTAGTTCAATGCTCAGTTCCAGTAACAATGAAGGTTCAAAAGCTGAAACACTAGCTAAAGTAGCACAAACTACAGCAGCCCTTGAAAAGCTAAAACCTATTTGGAAAGATAGAACATCACTCATGGCTCTGGGGGACTGGTTGGTCTCAAGGCCAGCAACAGAGAGGTTGTGGGTTCAAATGCCCGGCTACACCGGTTGGGATTTTTATTTATGATTTCTCTCTGCGCCAACCACCCCTGGTCTCAGCAGCGAGGCACGGCTTGAAATGTCAGTTACTCATCGACGGAAAAATATGAGTACCTCTGAAGTCAGAATTATCTGCCTGTGCGGCGAGGGACCCCTGTGCACACAGCTGCCAAAGAAAAATGGATTAACATGCAAAATTCAGATTCTAGTCTCTAGGGACTTCGTCAGAGGTAAAAGCTGGCGAACGAAAAAAAAAAAAACTCTTGGCTCTAATATCTGGCTGATGACCACCCATGCTATATCAGTTTTTTTTAATCGCTTGCGGAACATGGACCCTTGTCACAGAGTTAGATAAGTTGGATAAGTATATTAACTCTTTCCGTAAATTCTGCTGCACTGTGTGCCATGCCGATTACAGCAGCATACATTTCACAGCATAGTGTTCTACTCTCATTTTTATTTGTGTAAACTGTCATCAAAACATATTCTTTTTACTTTACATGTCTCGTATAATCTTGGTATTGGCCAAATCTAATAGCTTGTTCAGTTATCTAAAAATTCATATATAATGTGTTATATGTTCATCATCATCATGTGCCATACCGGTTAGCGTAGGTGATCATGTCCTTCCACAATCTTCTATCTACAGTGCATCATATCAGTTCTGTTGTTGACTGTTTTCCATGCCATGACACCAAGTAAAAGTAAAGTGCCCCCGTCACGCCAAGTGGCATATAGGGAATATGGTGTTAGTGACCATATATTTTGCAGACCTTTGGCACATGATTTTTGGGGTAATGTGGTTGGTATTACGCCCGTACCATTTTACTTTCCCAGAAAAAAATCTGGTACCTATTAAAGGCTGGGTGAACCCAAAAGCCGTCGGTTGGGATCAAACCCTACCTCTTGTCCTTTGTAGTCCAGTTCACTAACCACTGAGCTATCGTGACTCCCTCATGACACCAAGCTATCTAGTATTTTCTCTCATTGTCGTCCACAATCTCTTTCCTTGTATTTTGCTTGTTGTAACCAAGTATTCCAACTTTCCTCTTCTCATGATGTGCATGAAAAATGTTGATTGTTTCTGATGTTTTTTAGGAGCTCCCTTTTCATTATTGTTATATGTTAGATAAATATAAATATGTAGATTGATTCTTAAAACCATTACAAATTTTGTCTCTGAAATCTCTTCCATTGCGTCAATAAAAAGCTTCTGTACGGAAAGAGCTTGAGTGCAGTAGGAGTTTGAGTTTTGAGAGCAATAGGTCCATTTCTAGAAACATTCATCTGCTTGACATGGATCTGAAAGAGCTACAGTGATGTGATAAAACAGATGAAAACTGCTACCTACCGTACTGAACTGGCCTTCGCTGACACCATCCCGATAGATAATGATTCTTGTTGGTTTGAACCTGGTGGTGCGGTAGAACTGCAGCAGCAACTCCTTCACCATAGTGGCCAGGTCAAGAATAATTTCCTGACGATGTTCCTGGACTCGAACTGTGGCTGAGTAACGACTAGGGTGGGCATCCATACTCCCAACAACCTACAAATAAAGAAAGCCACAACAAGTTCAGCAATGGTAGCTGGTGACATCAGGATAAGCATTAAACGTTAAACTGACTCAGAAAATTCTTTCATACAAATATTCCCTCCCTCTGCATATACTCTTTCCCTCCCTCTCTCCACCTCCCTCCTTCCTCCCTCTTTCTTTCTTTCTCTCTTTCTTTCTTTCTTTCTTTCTTTCTTTCTTTCTTTCTTTCTTTCTTTCTTTCTTTCTTTCTTTCTTTCTTTCTTTCTTTCTTTCTTTCTTTCTTTCTTTCTTCTTTCTTTCTTTCTTTCAACAAGGTTTACAGGAAGCTATTATATCTGTGCATTTTGGCCCAGTGCATCAAACTTTAGCATGGTATTTCTGAGTCTGAGTTGCTTTCCCTAGTCTATTCTAGTTGAAAAATCATCTTCCATCTTCACAGCACAACAGATAACTCCACAGTGCTCACGTGGTCGTACCACTCAAAATGTTTTCTGGGTCACTGCAGGAAGGTGGAATGAGATCTGCATCAATTTTGGTTCACTGATCATTATGTAAATAATCAGCTCGGAGTTACTGATCACTTCCAGCTGATGTACTTGGGACCCACTAGTTACCTCATGTGTTACAACTTTGTCTTCAGACCATTAACATTATACCTAAACAATGCTCGTTTAGCATTCGTGTACCACACAGAACAATAGGACAACAGACAAGAAAATTACTGGAGGCTGTCGAAATGTGGTTTTACAGAGGAATGTTGAGAATACCATGAACAGCTAAGAAGAGTAATGAAAACGTTCTGAAAGAGGCCAAAGCAAAAAGAGAACTAATTTCCAAAATTAGGAATAAACAATCATCCTTTTTTTGGCCAAGTAATGAGAAGGGAACAGCAGGAATTTATTGTAACAACTGGGAAAATTGAGGGACGAGGAGATAGGGGAAGCAAGAAGAAAAGATACCAGACAGCTTAAGAGAATGGCTTGACAGAAGGTCAACAACAGAAATGATAAATAGCTGCCGAGATAGAAATTTGTGAAAAGACATGATCATCTACACCAAGGGGCATGGTACTTGATGATGATGATGACCACACAGAAAAAAATATTAGGATGGTGCATACACTCACCGTATGAGTGAGGCAGGAACTCTACCTTTCTTTTAAAATTTCACCTGGGCAGCAGCATGTAGCCTACTCTTTTAAATTTTCAAATCCCAAGATGTTCAACTTGAACATAA
Source organism: Megaustenia siamemsis (assembly GCA_032433765.1). Classification (NCBI taxonomy): domain Eukaryota; kingdom Metazoa; phylum Mollusca; class Gastropoda; order Stylommatophora; family Ariophantidae; genus Megaustenia; species Megaustenia siamemsis. The sequence goes on from JAVIAB010000041.1 coordinate 28,717,953, forward strand.
GTCATTCTTTTTATTTTTTTTTATCGTTCATCTCCAATAGGAATTAGGTACTCAATCCCACCTACCTTGAGAATGAGGTCACCAGAAAAAAAAAACCCATATCTTTCCAAATGTGACCTGAACTGAGTAACTTGTGGTTGTGAGGCAACCACCCTAACCTCACTGCTATATACAATGACTCCTGTATTAAAATATTTATTCAGTTCATTCATTATCATTATTTATAGTCTCCACACAGAACACAGGGCCTTGTTACCAAACTTTTTGTTGTGTATCATGTTTTAGCACAGAGCACAGATGATCAAAGATCGTTATACCTCGGTCAAATATAGTTCCTAAATGTTTTTTTAAAATATATCTTCTGTAAGCGCTAAAAACAGAATTAATTATATTAATTTTGACAATTATGTGTTAATCTTGTAAATATTCTCTTTTATAGCATATAAAATAAATTACTAATAATTTATAGCTGCATTTTTAGAGAGCAGCCGATTTGTAATTTTGGTGCAGGCACGCAATTGACCTGACCTAGATATCTAGTATTCCTGCTGTGTTATTGGAAAAAAGAATAAATGCTTTAAAAATATTATGCGTCACAGATACACCATTGAAATGTAAATGAATTGTGATGTACAAAGTTGTTATGTATATTAAATCTCTCTTCAACGCGCAGTTTTCTCATAATCATGTTTAAATATGTAGGTCACTCAGACTTTTTACCGGAAACGGTCGTGATTGATGGTGACTTGTTTAAAACTTTTTTTCTGAAAATGAACACAGTCAGTCATGAAAACTTCACAGAACGATGAACGGTTTCTTAAATTATTAATGAAGGCAAAGGCGTGCCTCACAGCAGTAGAGCTGGAAGGTGTCAACGACCCACAGCTGATGGCTTGTAGGATTGATGAACCAGAACCATCAAGACCCTGCTCCACCTCTCTGTGGTGCCTCCAGTAACAGACTAAACTGTCTAGTCTGGCCAAGTGAGTAGGGATTGAAGAGGGAAGACAACCCAGTACTCAAATGTTGTGCAGAAGTCAGATGTGTTGGGGTGAAAGGCGCAAATATCACAGTTATAGTGCAAACTACAACACAACACAGACACGCCCACTTAACATCCTTTTAAGGGTGGATGACGAAGAGGTGTACTCCTTTAGTCATCAGGCGAATGCAAGCAAGCAAGCAAATTATTAGTCTAGTTAGTTCTTTCTTGTTAGAAAAGAAAAAAAATGCAATAATAACAAGAGATTTGTATGTCGTATTTTATGACATTTTGGGAAATCGCCGGCACGCATCACATAATAATTTGTGTTCGAAAGTGATGGCAGAGTTATCCTAGAAGACACAACTAAAGTAGTTATCTTTATATAGAAAACAAGGCCTTGTTAGATAGTTGGCTCACCTATGAGGCTACCGGGTTACTGAACATGGGAGAAAAGAAGAAAGACTGTACCACCTGCCAGGCATGTTCTAAGTGGTTAAAAAAGGAGTAAAAAAAAAGTAAAGAGCCCCCGTCACGCCAAGTGGCGTATAGGGAATATGGTGTTAGTGACCATATATTTTACCGACCTTCAGCACATGATTTTTGGGGTAATGTGGTCGGTATTACACCTGTGCTGCTTTACTTTCCAGAAAAAATCTGGTACCCATTTAAGGCTGGGTGAACCCGGAAGCATCGGTTGGGATCGAACCCTACCTCTTGTCCTTTGTAGTCCAGTTCACTAACCACTGAGCTATTGCGGCTGGTAAAAAAAAGGAAGACGGGGTTAATGTTTTCGCCAGTGCTATGGAGATCATGCATCTGAGCTGAGGCCATCTTCAGTGCTTTCGCTATTATATGGCAATTGACGATTCATACAGGGGAACGTGCTGAAAAGGAGATCTGAGCATTATGAAGTTGTCCAGTGTGCAATGAAAATGATCTGCCGACTAAATTGAACAAACTAAAACTAGAAAGTTGGCTACCATGAAGTGCTATTTCGCTGTCTCTTTGTCTTGATGGGACACACTGTCATGATGGAACACACTGTCATGATGGAACACACTGTCATGGGCTACCTATTCCATTGTTTGTTGCAGTAAACTTTATTCTCTGCCTGCCTCTGTCACACTTGCCCTGTATTTTACTGTCCAAGCTAACTTTCAGCAAGTTCTTGCATCTCATTTATTCATTACAATTATTGTGAAGACTGGTTGGTGTCGCTAAACAACTCAAGACTGAGTGGGGTCTGTTTTACTTTTGTTTCTTGACACTTGATCAACAACTCAAGACTGAGTGGGGTCTGTTTTACTTTTGTTTCTTGACACTTGATCAACAACTCAAGACTGAGTGGGGTCTGTTTTACTTTTGTTTCTTGACACTTGAGCATCAACTCAAGACTGAGTGGAGTCTGTTTTACTTTAGTTTCTTGACACTTGAGCATCAACTCAAGACTGAGTGGGGTCTGTTTTACTTTTGTTTCTTGACACTTGATCAACAACTCAAGACTGAGTGGGGTCTGTTTTACTTTTGTTTCTTGACACTTGATCAACAACTCAAGACTGAGTGGGGTCTGTTTTACTTTTGTTTCTTGACACTTGAGCATCAACTCAAGACTGAGTGAGGTCCGGTTTACTTTAGTTTCTTGACACTTGATCAACAACTCAAGACTGAGTGGGGTCTGTTTTACTTTAGTTTCTTGACACTTGATCAACAACTCAAGACTGAGTGGGGTCCGGTTTTACTTTTGTTTCTTGACACTTGATCAACAACTCAAGACTGAGTGGGGTCTGTTTTACTTTAGTTTCTTGACACTTGATCAACAACTCAAGACTGAGTGGGGTCCGGTTTACTTTAGTTTCTTGACACTTGATCAACAACTCAAGACTGAGTGGGGTCCGGTTTACTTTAGTTTCTTGACACTTGAGCATCAAGGGAAACTTATGAGCTGACAGCCTGGCTGGAATGACTGCCATTGTTGGCGAATGTGCAATGGATTGTTCCAAAAACATTCTGAATGCCCTCAGGGTCATCATCAAGTACTGGGCCTACTGGCGTAGGTGATCATGTCTCTCCACAACTTTCGATCTCGACAGTTCTTTATCATTTCCATTGTTGACCTTCTGTCAAGCCATTCTCTTAAGCTGTCTGGTACTTTCTCTCTTTGCTTCCCTCTATCTCTTTGTCCCTCAATTTTTCCAGTTGTTACGATATATTCCAGTTGTTCTCTTCTCATTACGTGGCCAAAAATTATGATTGCTTCTTCCTAATATTGGAAATTAGCTCTCTTTTTGCTTTGGCCTCTTTCAGAACATTTTCATTACTTTTCTTAGCTGTCCATGGTATTCTCAACATTCTTCTGTAAAACCACATTTCTACAGACTCTAGTGATTTTCTTGTCTGTTGTCCTATTGTCCATGATTCACATTTATATGTTAAGACTGGCTCTACATAATATTTAAGAACGCTTTTTCTTGTTTCTATTGTCAAAAATGGTTTGCATAGTATCTTCCTCATTTTTTTCAGTTTCTGGCAGTCCTGATTGCCATGGGAATGAATGCAAAAAAATTCTATAAAGGATTACTGGTCCATTCAAGCATATAAAAGTAGTCCTTGGTTTAGGTGCATGTTTAGTCGGACCAGATTTTTACTCATTTATCAATCTATGCTTCATGCGTCTGTTCCTGATGTGGCTGGAAAATGTAAAATTGAGCGTTCATAAATTCATTGATAGAAACATTTCAAGAAGCATCTCATCCGTTTGAAAATATCTGCATTAATGAGATGGTTATAGGCAACAAGGGAAGATTTAAGTACAAGCAGTACAATGCCAGTAAGCCCAAAAAATGTAATATCAAATCATACGGACTTTGCAACTCGATCACCGGATACATTTTCAACCTCCTGGTATATTTTGGTGCGGACACAGCTTACAGGCCTGAAACAGACCCACATTGATCACATGCTGTCAAAGTTTTCGACAAGTTACTGGAAGGCATCACAGATCATCATCATGTTTGCTGACCGTTATTATACTTCCCTGCCACTTGTTCAATTTCTGCGGCAGAAAATCACAACTACACTGAACGCTAAATTCCAACAGACACGGATTTCCAGCAGAAATCAAAAATAAAAAAATATCAGTGAATGAGGCAAAGTGGTTCGTCATTGATGAGGAACAAGTTATGTGTGTCAGCTGGAGGGATAAAAATTAAAAAAACCCTGCCAATTGGTGACAATATATGGAAGTGTCACATATGTGGTCAGAACAGAAGGTAGGAGTCCAGTCAGAAAGCCATCACCCATCCTTAGCTACAACCACTCAATGAATGGATATGATAGAGTAGACCAGATGATCTCATATTATGGAAACCACATAAGGAAGACAGTCAAGTGGTGGAAGAAAATATTTATGTAGATAATTGAGATCACACAACTCAGTGCTCATATTTTATATAACTTGAGCCACCCTAACACCGAAAAGCCTATGCCTTTTGCAGATTTCAAGGAGCTGCTTATTAATGAATTGTGTAGCATAGTAGGAGCAGAGGCACCTAACAATCTTCTTCAAGTTGTTTTATCAAAGCTGGGGAAAAAATCATGGAACATGAAACCGCAGAGATATTGGGGTGCCATCCATCTCATTGATTTTGATGGGAAAGACCTGCAGTGTGTTCATTGTTCGGAGCAGCGGAAAGTAAGAAAACGAAGCAGCTATTATTGTACAGGTTGTCCGGATAAGCCACATCTGTGCGCTAAAACATGCTTTAGGGAATATCATACACAATAAGTCCAGTTATGTAAATAAAAATAATATACTTGACTTGTAAATAATATTGTTATGATGTATACACAAATTTGTAATATTTTTCATTCTGGGATCATTTACAAAAATGTACATAATTTTGTTATTTTTGGACATAACTTAATCAAATAGACTGTATTTTGGAGGAATTTGGATTATGTTGTGTAATATTTCAAGACAAATGGATAGCAACACATATAAAGATGGAAAAGGGTAGGTGAATTATAATATTTTAAATTAAAAATTATATTTTATATTTTTTAAAATATATTTATTCCTTTAAATAATCATATATCATAAATATAATGCTATTTTCATTTTCTGTATCCATTGCCCTTTCCGGTGATGTATAACACATGCCACATTTATCTAAATTATTGTGTGTAGTAGTCAAATGAAAAGGGTATATGGTAAAATTTCTGGAAACAGGAAAATTAACCTGGTCCAAATTTGAAATGTCCTGTTTCATGTTCTGGTCCTGAAAGAGTTAAGGCTGAGTCCTTTATTTTTGCTTTCTTTCACTATAATGTCCAACATTTCTTGTAACTCATTTTCACTCTTAGCGATTAATACTGTACCTACCCTAAGGGTAGGGCGAGTTAAAGATTCATTCAATGATCATGAATCTACAGTCATGTCCAGACAGCATGAACATCAGGTACATACTGGAGATATCAAAAATGAGTGCTATGCGTGGAGACACAAAAGAATAACAAAAGAATAACAAATCAACACAGAACTGGAGTCATCAGCCTGCACACACACTGAAAGACATACTAGGGAGAAAATGTGAGCACTTATGGACATATTCGATGTGCAAATAGGATGATGGAGCCGCGATAGCTCAGTGGTTAGTGAATTGGACTATAAAGGACATGAGGTAGGGTTGATCCCAACCAACGGCTTCTGGGTTCACCCAGCCTTTAATGGGAACCAGATTTTTTTTCTGGGAAACTAAAGTGGCACGGGCGTTATACCAACCACATTACCCCAAAAATCATGTGCCGAAGGTCTGTAAAATTTATGGTCACTAAAACCATATTCCCTATACGCCACTTGGTGTGGGGGGGGGCTCTTTACTTTTTACTTTTAATTAGGATGATCTGCTTACTAAACTAAACAATTTATTTAATTAAATACAAAAAAAGACAAATTTTCACATTTTGGTCATATCTTATTTAGTCCTTTTATGATCTCTTTATGTCTTTCTTTGTTTCTTCTTCCCTCAATTTTTTCATGCCGTCACAATATATCCCAATTATTTCCTCCTCACTACGTAACTAAATAATGATTAACTTCTCCTGAAGCTGGTAATACACTTTCTTTTTGTTTTGGCTGCTTTTGAAATGTCATCATTACTTTTTTTTTTTTTAGCTGTCCAAGGTATTCTCAAATTGGACTTGAGATCAATCATGTAAAGACTAAAGTCATGAAAAGCTTAATTCCATCAGAAGACAAAATATACATGGAAAACAAACCAGTGGAAGAGATCAATCACTTTATCTATCTTGGAAGTCGCATTGACCGAGAGGGGGATACAAGTAAAGAAATTAGAATCAGAATAGCTAAAGCAGCAATGTCTTTCAGAAGCCTTGAAAAGTTGTGGAAATCAAAACTCACCAGCACAAACACAAAACTTAGACTATTCAAATCAAATGTACTATCAACCCTAACGTATGCGTGTAAAAGCTGGAAAACAACAAGAGACAGAAACAAAGTTGAACTCATTCGAAAATAAATGTCTAAGGAAAATACATGGTACAGCATGGAATGAATTAAAAACAAATGAGGAAATTAGAGAAAACGCCAATCAACCACTAATATCTTCAGTAATAAAGAAAAGACGATGGTCATATGTTGGAAATGTGATGAGAAGAGATAATAATGAATAGCAAAGCAAGCCCTCATGTGGGAAACAACTGATAAGAGGAAAAGAGGAAGACCCAGAGAGACACTGAGAAGAACATTGATGAGAGAGGCAAGAGCAGCAGGAATCGGCTCCCTCAATGAGATAGAGCTGCTTGCACAGAACAGAGACAAATGAGAGATTTGATAAAATATCTTTACAAGGATTGAAAGCTGCTAGAATACAAATTTAGATAAGAGAAGGAGTATCTTGGTTTACGCCCTATGGCCCAGCTACGGTTCAAAAGGTCAATAGATAGAGAAGGTATTCTCAACATTCCTCTGTGAAACCACACTTCTGTAGGTTCAAACAATATTCTTGCCTGGTATCTGATTGTCCAGGATTCACATCCATGTGTCAATACTCACTTCACATAACAATATAGAAATCTTTTTCTTAGCCCCATCACCAAAGATGGGTTACATAACATGGACAGGATAGATGCTAGAAAAAATAAAGACAAATGCAAAGCTCTAGAAAAAAACAAGATAAGTACCAGAAAAATAAAGACCAAAAAGCTAAGATTTTGAATGAAAGTAAGAAAAGTAAAAAGTCAAGTAAAGAGCCCATCACACATTGTGTGATTCATTATTTTAATTGACCTCGGCACATTATTTTTGGGTGATGCGGTCGGTATTACTTCCATAAAAAAAGTAAAGTACTCCCGTCATAGGGAATATGGTGTTAGTGACCATAAATTTTACAGACCTTCGGCGCATGATTTTTGGGGTAATGTGGTCAGTATTACACCCGTGCCGCTTTACTTTCCCAGAAAAAAATCAGGTACCTATTAAAGGATTGGTGAACCCGGAAGCCGTCTGTTAGGATCAAACCCTACCTCTTGTCCTTTGTAGTCCAGTTAACTAACCACTGAGCTATCATGGCTCCCTCAAGTATTACTTCCATACTGCTATATTTTCCTAGAAAAAAATAATCTACGGCTGGATGAACCCGGAAGCTGTCGACAAGGATCAAACCTGACCTCTTGTTCTTAGTAGTCTAGTTAACTAACCACGGAGCTATTGTGACCCCCATAAAGTAGGATATGCTGGTGTTGAAATTCATAAATGAGTACAATAAAACATTGCAGACTTCACTTACAGCAGCGATGGAAGGCTTAAGTGTGTCACCTGTTGGCGGGTGGGTCACGTCTGCACCAAGAAAAATGATTGGCTCATCAAAAACATGGGGCCTGATAAAATAACAAAATGCTCATGTCAAAAATTACAAGTCAGTTTTTTTTTCTTTCATTTAAAATAAAAATAAAATGTTATTATCAATAAATCATTTCCGAGGTCTGCCAGAAAGGTTACTAAAAGATTCCCCCAAAAAGTAAAGAACCCTCGTCATGCCAAGTGGCGTATAGGGAATATGGTCTCCTTCTTATTCCCTTCCTCATCTGCCTTTCAGCGTCGAGAGGAGATACAATTTGCGGTCTTTTGCTCTTCTGTTCGCCTCTGCTGCTGTTATGTTTCCTAGTGCTTCTAATATTCCATTAATCCATCTTTTTCGTGGCCTACCCTTGGGTCTGGTGTTCTCACAATGTTTGTTGAAGGCTCGTTGTGTTGTGTTTTGATCTTTCTGCCTTGTCACGTGACCAAACCATTTTATCTGTTGTTTCCTTATATATTCTATGGCAGGGGCTACTCCTAGCTTTTTTCTCAGTTCTTCATTTCTGATCTTATCACTCAGACTGTTTCCTGTCATTTGTCTAGCACATTTCATCTCAGTAGAGGTTATTTTTCTTATTGTTCTTGCATCTAAGGTCTGGCATTGATAGCACAACATATATATGGTATTAGTGACATGAATTTTACAGACCTTCAGCACATGATTTTTTAGGTAATGTGGCCGGTATTACACCTGTGCTGCTTTACTTTCCCAGAAAAAATCCGGTACCCATTTAGGGCTGGGTGAACCTGGAAACCGTTGGTTGGGATCGAACTCTACCTCTTGTCCTTTGTAGTCCAGTTCACTAACCACTGAGCTATCGCGGCTCAAAAAATTCCCTACTTAATTTATACCGATATCATCCTAGACATTGCCTCATCGTGTGTTGTTGTTTTCTGAAGAAGGCCACATGTAGGCCGAGTATTCTGTTGTATAGAAGTGCACGTTACACCCCACTACTAGTTCCTTGCTACCAGCTTTACCACAGCACTGGATTTATTTGCCTGTTCCCTGCTTAATTTATACCACTGTCATCCTAGGTGTAAGTAAAGTAAAGTATCCCCGTCCCGCCAACTGGCGTATAGGGAATATGGTGTTCTTCTTCTTCTTTTACCTTTTAGCTCCTGTCCTATCCATCGCCATCGTCTTCGCTGTATCTCTTTATCCACTGGTATTTGACCGGTACATTTCCATAATTCCACGTTAGTGACTTTGTCCTGCCATTTCCATCCCTTTATTCTGCGCAAGCATCCATTAATGAAAGTCTGTACTTTCGTGATTGTCAATTTTGTCATTCTCCATGTTTCACAGCCATATAATAGGACCGACTTAACATTTGAGTTGAAAATTTTTATTTGTGTATTTAGCCTAATTTCTTTGGATTTCCATATGTTTCCCAGTGCAATGAAAGCTCCTCTTGCTTTTGATATCCTTATTTTGGTATCATTTTCTGTTCCTCCCTCTTTATCTATATTACTGCCCAGATATATGTAAGATTGTACGTCTAGTAGAGGTATTTCTCTATATATGGTGTTGGAATGGTATGGTATGAATATGGTGTTAGTGACCATAAATGTTACAGACCTTCGGCACATGATTTTTGGGATAATGTGGTCGGTATTACGCCCGTGCCGCTTTACTTTCCCAGAAAAAAAATCCGGTACCCATTTAAGGTGAACTGGAAGCCGTCGGTTGGGATCGAACCCTACCTTGTCCTTTATAGTCCAGTTCACTAACCACTGAGCTATCATCCTAGATGTAGTTTATATTTATCTGTCCCTCATTGTGTATTGTCATTGTTCTCGTTTGCTGAAGGTGGCTGCATGATGTCGGGCGGAACATTAGTGTTCTGTTATGTCCCTTTTTTATAAAGCTGTCACCGTACCTTATAAGAGTGTGCGTTTCAAACCACTACTGGTTCCTAGCTATCAGCTTTACGACAGCACTGCATTTATTTGCCCATTCCCCCCACATTACTAGATAGTTGGGGAGTTGGGTGGTCTAGAGGTAAGACAACAACCTCTGGACAAAAAGATTCCAGGCTCAATTACCACAACACGTGGTGGTAATTAAAAAAAAATAGAATCTGTGGTTTCTTCATAACTTTACCCTCCCCAGGTCCTTGTGCGACCTGATGTCTAGACAACTGGAATAATGGCAAAAGAACAGAAAGTCCTGTATGCATTCTGTGCACATTAAAGAACAATTGGCAGTTAGAAATCAAAAAGAGTAAGCCAAAAATGACTACTGGTTAAATTTAATAGGAAAAATGTACTCAAAATGTCAAAACCTTCAATGAAAAAAAAAATGAAAGTATCTCAGAAGTCTGAGAATATCTGCCTGTATGGTGAGGGACACTTGAGAACATGGCTGATGGTGAGAAAAATAGGAAAAAGTAATATTCAACATTTGAGCCGAAGATGACACATAGGGCATAAACACAATCTTAAGAACAGAAACCTTGCGTGCCTAAATGGCACATATCGCAGAGATCACTACTTCTAAAATCTATGGCTCTGTTTCCATAACAATACTTTTTATAATGTCAAAGCCATCGATCAAACTCCTCAGTCGCCTCTTATGACATGCCTGGAAGTCATCAACCTCTTTAGTTGCCTCTAATGACATGCCTAGAAGTCATCAACCTCCTTAGTCGCCTCTAATGACATGCCTCACAGTGTCACTATTCTTTACTTCCCTCATAATGAGGCCCTGGTAACACACAGGAAAGGTATAGTGATGGCTTTACAAAAAAAAGGAACACAACATAATACTGATGTTTCAGCCTACATGCGGCCTTCTTTAGAAAACAAGAACAACGACAACAAACGATGAAACAAAGATAACTATTACTACATCTAGGGTGATTGGGACAGGTAAGTTAGGGAGAGTAGACAGAGGGATATGAGACGAGATGATGAAATGAGAGAGAGAGAGATGTGATCATAATCTCATACCTGTCCCAATCACCCTAGATGTAGTAATAGTTATCTGTGCCTCATCATATGATGTCATTGTTCTCGTTTTCTGAAAAAGTCCGCATGTAGGCTGAAACACCTTTTTCTCATAGACTGTATGAATTTTTCACCTTAAATCCATAGGTTCTTCATGACTTTGGGGAGCCGCGATAGCTCAGTGGATCCATAGGTTCTTCATGACTTTGGGGAGCCGCGATAGCTCAGTGGATCCATAGGTTCTTCATGACTTTGGGGAGCTGCGATAGCTCAGTGGATCCATAGGTTCTTCATGACTTTGGGGAGCCGCAATAGCTCAGTGGATCCATAGGTTCTTCATGACTTTGGGGAGCCGCGATAGCTCAGTGGATCCATAGGTTCTTCATGACTTTGGGGAGCCGCGATAGCTCAGTGGTTAGTGAACTGGACTACATAAGACAAGAGGTCGGATTCGCTTCCGGGTTCACCTAGCCTTAATTGGGTACCAGATTTTTTTCTGGGAAAGTAAAGTGGTATGGACGTAATACCAACCACATTACCCCAAAAATCATGTGCTGAAGGTCTGTAAAAATTATGGTCACTAACACCATATTCCCTATACGCCACTTGGCGTGACAGGGCTCTTTACTTTACTTTTCTTCATGACTTTACTCTTCCAAGGTCTCTAGTTAGTGAGATCTAGCCTTCTCAATAAATGGTTACGAATAGGAGATCCTGTGTGGATGATGCACACGTCAAAGAAACCTTGGCAGTAGGAAATTGAAAAGAGTAGGCTAAAAGAGTGGTCGCTGCCCTAACAAAATGGATAGGAAAAAAAATCTACCCCCCAAAACAAAAACATAAAAACCCTCAACATTAAAATAATTAAAGCACCTCTGAAGTTGGAGAACATCTGCCTGTATTGCAAGGGATACCTGAGAGCACACAGTGTGAAAAATAGAAAAAGTAATATTCACACAAAATTCAATCCCTCAGGACTTCAATAGAGATATGAGGATGGCGTACATGCAATCACAAAAAAAAAAAAAAAAAAAACGTAAGAAAACAAAGCCTACGGTTATTGAGGGTCTATTAATGTAACTCCAAAATGAACTGACCTGACTGTGGGTAATAATATATTATTGACTCCTCCAAGTTTCACATTGATCTTAAGGCACAGATTGGACAGGGTTTGTGTTGAGGTTTTGATGACATTCTTGGCCTGAACGCACTGGGTAGCTAGACCAAAACAAATGTCTCCAACTCGTTTCACTTCGGCTGTAGATGGGCATAACAAATACATGATAAAATTAATGTTTCATTGAAGGTAAGCCTTAGAAACACTAAGTACATACATAAATTACAAACAAAGTGTTCCTTGTTGCAGTTTCCTTATATTCCAAATCCGGGTTGCTGCAGGAGCTACTGAGTTAAGTGCTCTGTGCACACCGTGAACTGTGAGTTTCATCCATTTTGATCGTGTTATGATATTCCAATTGCTTACGATGAATGATGATGTTGTATGACAGGGAACAGATGGCTGTGTTCACTTTCTGTGCGGTTTCGCCTTATGTTATATGGCGTGTGCTGAGACTGCTATGATGGGGACTGCAGATACCTTTCTTTGTTCGGGAGGTGAGATATTAATTCAGATTATTCCACTGGCTCTGGTGTTTGAGCAATTTTGGATTTTAATTCATTTGCAGTGATTGCCTTCCATAACCATAACAAATTACAAACAGGAAAATACTTAGAAACACTAAGAACATACACAAATTACAAACACCTTTCAACTCGACACATCATTTACGCACAGATAGGTAGATTTGCTTAACAATATATGCCCGGGGAGTGGCCATTTTGGCCTGCTCTTTTTTTATTTGAAACTGTCAAGGGTTTTTTGACGTGTGCATGTGTACAAAGGGGGAGACGCGATAGCTCAGTGGTTAGTGAACTGGACTACAAAGGACAAGAGGTAGGGTTCGATCCCAACCGACGGCTTCCAGGTTCACCCAGCCCTTAATGAGTACCAGATTTTTTTCTGGGAAATTAAAACGGCATGGGCATAATACCGACCACATTACCCCAAAAATCATGTGCCGAAGGTCTGTAAAATTTATGGTCACTAACACCATATTCCCTATATGCCACTTGGCGTGACGGGGGTACTTTACTTTTTTTTACTCTCTCAGAACATCTTCATTACTTTTCTTAGCTGTCCATGGTACTCTCAACATTCTTCTGTAAAACCACATTTCTACAAACTCCAGTAATTTTCTTGTCTGTTGTCCAATTGTCCATGATTCGCATCCATATGTTAAGACTGGCTCTACATAACATTTAAGAACTCTTTTTCTTGTTTATATTGTCAAAAATGGATTGCATAGTTATCTTCCTCATTTTTTGGAAAGCTGCTTTTGCCTGAGCCATTCTGCATCTCACCTCTTTTGTACATCTTCCGTCTGAGGTTAACAAAGTTCCCAAATATTTAAATTCATTTACCTGTTTTAATATTGTTCCACTTGTCTTTATTTTGCACTGAGGTGATGTCTTTTTCTTTGTTGCTACCATTACCTCTGTCTATTTGCTATTAAGGCTGAGTCCTTTATTTTTGCCTTCTTTCACTATAATGTCCAACATCTTTTGTAATTCATTTTCACTCTTAGCGATTAAGACTGTATCATCAGCATCATCATCATCATCATCATGTACCCTGCCGGTTGGCGTAGGCGATCATGTCCCTCCACAATCTTCTATCCACAGTGCATCGTATCAGTTCTGTTGTTGAATATCATCAGCATATCTTATATTATTTATCTATCTATCTATCTTTCGTTCGCCTGAAGTATTGTCTATATCTGCAATGTCGTTTCCTGTATAAATTTTACTGTCTTTTGTAATTCTTGCAGTGGCCCATATAGTTTTGTCTGTAGTGTTGTATCTATGGGCCAATGGATTTTCCTCAGTCTACTATATTCAGTGCAGTCTTGAAGTATGTGTTCAGCAGTCTGGGGTGCCTGTCCACATGTACAAGTAGTTGATGTGCCAATCTTGAATTTTGTATACATGTGACTATGGAGTCGATTGTGTCCTGTTCTTAGGCGTATAATGATAACTTGTTCATATCTATTCATATTATGAAAGGCATCCTGATTTGGGGCTTGTGGTCCTCTGATTGATTTGATTATCTGTTTCTTATGATGGTATGTAACTGGTGTATCTAGTTGTGTGCCTGTTGAACCTTCCTTTGCCAACTGATCTGCTTTCTCATTTCCTGGTATTCCACAGTGAGATGGGATCCACTGCAGGGCAACCCTGTGGTGCTTGCAGAGTTCAGTCAATAAGGTCTGCAGATGTGGTAATTTTCTGGATTGTAGTGCCTGGAGTACTGATCTTGCATCTGTCAAAAACACTACAGGCTGTGGGCTAAGATTACTGTTCAGCAGTTTATATTATTTATATTATGACCTCCAATTGTTATTCCAGGCATGCCCCTTATGGATCTTAAAATAATCTCACTATAAATATTAAACAAATCTGGTGACAGCACACAACCTTGTCTAACACCCTGTTTTATTTGTTGAAACATTCCCAATTGGTTTCCAGTTCTTATGGCCGCTATTTCTTGCCAGTATATGTTCTTTATTATTCTTAGATCTTTGCTGTGTACGTTTAATGCTTTCTAAAATTTTGATTATTTCTTGGTGCTTTACTTTGTCAAATGCCTTGGTGTAATCTATGAAACATAGGTATAGATCTGTTTTCATCTCTATGGCTCTTTCTATTAAAGATCTTATGATATAAATGGCATTGCTTGTTCCTTTATCTCTAACAAAACCACACTGTTCATCACTAATTTCTGGACTGATTTTGTTTCGCATGATGATTCTTAGTAATATCTTAGTCATATGACTCATAAGGCTTATTGTGCAATGATCATCGCATTTAATCGCACCCGATTAAAATTATTATTTTATTATTGCATACTGTCACAAATTTGAACCACTCCAATAGAATATCCATCTCAAGGATGAGTGTAATGTATTATCCCCAGGACATCTTCATTCATACATGGAGCAACATTTTTGAGATTATGACTAAAATTCAACTTTGAGATTTAAAAAAATGGCTATGTGGTAAAATCTACTTACTCTTCTTCTTCTTTCCCTTCTCATTTGTCTTTCAGCATAAAAAAAAAAAAAAAAAAATATAAAAAAAGTACAGTGCACCCGTTACGCCAAGTGGCATATAGGGTATATGGTGTTAGTGACCACATATTTTGCAGACCTTCAGCACATGATTTTTGGGGTAATATGGTTGGTATTACGCCCGTGCCGCTTTACTTTCTCAGAAAAAAAATCCGGTACCCATTAAAGGCTGGGTGAACCTGGAAGCCGTCGGTTTAGATCGAACCCTACCTCTTGTCTTGTACCTATATGCCAAGTGGCATATAGGGTATATGGTGTTAGTGACCACATATTTTGCAGACCTTCAGCACATGATTTTTGGGGTAATGTGGTTGGTATTACGCCCGTGCCGCTTTACTTTCTCAGAAAAAAAATCCGGTACCCATTAAAGGCTGGGTGAACCCGGAAGCCGTCGGTTTAGATCGAACCCTACCTCTTGTCCTTTTGCTCTTCTCTTGACCTCCCTGCCATTATGTTTCATAAAGTTTCTAATATTCCATCAATCCATTCTATATTCAATCAAATTTATTGTGGCAGGCCCTTGAGTCTGGTGTTCTCGCAACGTTTATTAATGGAGAAATGAATAATATAGATATAGACCAAAAAATATTAAAAAACGGTATGGTTACTTCATGTAAAAAGAGCACAACACAAACCGGAACAAAACATCCACTTGTTATGTGAAACTTTAACCATACTGTTTTTTTTTATATTTTTTGTCTATATCTATTTTGTCTAATATATTTTTTTAATATTTATTTTTTTATATTTCTATTTTTTTCTATATCTATTTTTTTTCATTTCACCTCACAATTAGCTTCACTGCAGCTTCGCAATTTTATGCAATTATGGGCATTTCTTTGTGTTGACCCAACATTTATTAAAGCTTTGTTGCATTGTGTTTTGGGCTTTCTGTCTATCAAGTGGCCAAACCATTCTATCTGTTGTTTCTCTATGTATTCTACAGTGGGAATTAGCTTTTTTCTCAGCTCTTCATTCCTGATCTTATCTATCAGGCTGTTTCCTATCATTCGTCTAACACATTTAATCTCCATAGAAGTTATTTTTCTTAATATTCTTGCATCTAGGGTCCAGGTCTGGCATTGGTAGCACAATGTTGGGATGAAGATTGTATTGTAGAGTGTCTGTTTTGCCTCTAGACTTATTTCCTTGTTTGACAATAGTGGTGATAGCTGTCCAATGATTTGACAAGCTTTGATGCATCTTATGTCTATCTCTACTGTTTGTCACTTCTTAGGTATTTAAATCCCTGTACTATATTTTATCTCTTAGGCTGTTTCCTGACATTCATCTAACACATACTGAATACCCAAAAATACTGACCATAGACAGGTGTTTTCCCAGGTAGAATGACCATAATAAGTTGCAGCCCCTGGTAGGTGTTCTTCAAATATCGAAACATGGGCTCCACTTGATCTGGTGCTGTAGCATATTTATTAAAGCAAGGGTCCCCTAAAATAGGCATTCCTGCATCTGTGGAAATCTTTTGGAAGTGTTTCACGAAGTTTCTAGAAACAGAAATAAACAGAAAAATTCATCTATGAAATATCTAAAAACAGAAACAACCAAGATATCCGTTTAACAAAAGGCAAAAAAAATAAACTTAAAAGAGAATGAATTTAAAACAAAATAAACTTTTTTAAAATATTTACTTGACACATTCCGATTGCTTACAATGAATGTTATATATTGTATGAAGAAGGACAATTCAGCTGCGTTCACTTTCGGTGCCGCTTGGCCATATGTCTTTTGGTGTATGCTGCAGCTGTTATGATGGGAACTGCAATTGCCTTTCTTTGTTTGGATCCTTCAATGAGATGAGATGTCAATTCAGATGATTCCACTGGCACGGCTGGTTGAGCAATTAGGGATTTTAATTCATTTGCAGTGATACCGCAGCCTTCGACTAACCATAACCTTTCTCTGGAAGCTCGCTTTTACCGTGTAGCTAGCAGGTGACCATTATTAATATCCTAAAAATTTTAGAACCTGAGAAGAAATAAATGTTACTGCTGCTATTTTAGAATTTAACAAAAATTATTTCTTCATAAATGGCGATAAAAGTTTATCTGTACTACAAAAGTTTTATTAGTGCTACAATTGTAATGAGGGAGCCGCGATAGCTCAGTGGTTAGTGAACTGGACTACTACGGACAAGGGTAGGGTTCGATCCCAACCGACGGCTCCGGGTTCACCCAGCCTTAAATGGGTACCGGATTTTTTCTGGGAAAGTAAAAGCAGCACGGGCGTAATACCGACCACATTACCCCAAAAATCATGTGCTGAAGGTCTGTAAAATATAGGGTCACTAACACCATATTCCCTATACGCCACTTGGCGTGACGGGGGGTACTTTTTTTTTACTAAAGCGGCACAGGCGTAATACCGACCACATTACCCCAAAAATCATGTACCGAAGGTCTGTAAAATTGATGGTCACTAACACCATTTTCCCTATACGTCACTTGGCGTGACGGGGGTAATTTACTTTTTACTTACAAATGTAATGACATTTTTCTGGATTGTTATACTCTAATGTTGTAGGTATAATTCACGTATGTTAAAAGACTGAAAAAGTAATTTTTTTTCTTAATTTTGCATGCCACTTATTTAAACAGATATCTTTTACTATTTTAATCACAAAAAACCGTCATTCCTAAACATTTTTCTATACACTACTTAACCAAGCAAAGAAAAAAAACAGATATTTGCTTACTTGCTTGCTTTCAGTTGAATAAAGGAGTTCGCCTCTTTGTCATCCGTCCTTAAAAGGACGTTAAGTGGGCGTGTCTGCGTTGTGTTGTGGTTTGCAGTATAACTGTAATATTTGTACCTTTCACCCCAAAACATCCGACTTCAGCACAACATTTTTGAGTACCGGGTTGTCTTCCCTCTTCGATCCCTCCTCACTTGGCCAGACTAGACAGGTACAGACTGTTACTGGAGGCACCACGGAAAAGTGTAGCTGAGTCTGGATAGTTCTGGTTCACATATCCTGTCACAAGTCACCATCTGTGGGTTGCTGACAACTTCCAGCTCTGCTGTTCTGAGGTGCATCTTCGCCTCCAAAGAGATTTATAATTAAATCTATGCCACTATCAACATGTACACATTTCTGTTGGAAAATGAGCCCATGAAAACACTGTTTTCACCCATCTAATAAGAATTCCCAGCCTTAAATGGGTACTGGATTTTTTCTGTGAAAGTAAAGTGGCACAGGTGTAATACCGACCACATTACCCCAAAAATCATGTGCCGAAGGTCTGTAAAATTTATGGTCACTATCACCATATTCCCTATACGCCACTTGGCGTGACGGGGGTTCTTTACTTTACTTTTTTTTAAATAAGAATGAAGAACACATTTTAAAACTACCACTAAGACTTTTAACACAATAACTTTAACCTCTTACACAAGAGCATCTTCTCTGACTGTTCTCTCAGGAGCAAAGCAAGCAATGGCCCACACTCTAACAGCAATGCCCTGGTAGAAATGTTTGCCTCTCATATCCCACACACCCTCACTTGGTGTTGCTTGGCACTTTGCCTGTGTGATGTCAAGAAACAGGTCACCTAAGAGGTTATTTAACTTAGTATCTTAAGTTAGTTTTTCAACGAAGTCAGTAGAAGGGTGTAACATACACTCCTACAAGGTGTGGTGACGGCTTTACAAAAAAAGGAACACAAAAAATACTGATGTTTCGGCCTACATGCGGTCTTCTTTAGAGAGCGAGGACAACGATAACAAACGAAGAAACACATATAAATGCTACTTTATCTAGGATGATTGGGACAGGTAAGTTAAGGAGAAGTGTACAGTGGGATAAGAGATGAGATGTTGAAAGGAGAGAAAGATGTCCTACATGTTGGAGGATAGGTGAAATGTGGAAATATTAAAGTATAAGTATATATAGAAAAATAGGGAGCCGCGATAGCTCAGTGGTTAGTGAACTGGACTACAAAGGACAAGAGGTAGGGTTCGATCCCAACTAACGGCTTCCTGTTCACCCAGCCTTTAATGGGTACCGGATTTTTTTCTGGGAAAGTAAAGTGGCAGTGGCACAGGAATAATACCGACCACATTACTCCAAAAATCATATGCCGAGGGTCTGTAAAATTGATGGTCACTAACACCATATTCCCTATACGCCACTTGGCATGACGGGGGTACTTTACTTTTTTTATATATATATATAGAAAAATGATCATATATAAAAAATGGGACTTAGCTTGTAGGCAGAATCCTTCATGTCACAGTGAAAGATAGCTGTTCAAAGCCAATGAGAGGCGGTGGCTTCTAGCTACCAGCTTTACAGCAACACTGCATTTATTTGTCCGTTCCCTAGTTTTTCAATTGATCTCAGGTCACTCAAAAATCTGGCAGGGGGCCGGCTGGACTGGCTAGTCAGGTGGTAAAAGACATTGGTCTCTGGACAAGAAAGTTCCGGGTTGAAAATCAGTGGGAACTTTTCTCCTTGACTTTGTGATTTGTTCGTAGCTTTACCCTTCCTTAATCTTGTGTTGCGAGATCAGATGTCTAATCCTCTTGGGTAATAGCAAATGCAGGAAGGTCCCTCTGTATATGTTAAATAACTCTTGACAGTTCATTCATTTACTTTCCTCTCTGACCAAAGACAGCACATAGGGCAGAAGACATAGTTCTCCAAAATTGATGATTTGCTGCTAGTTCTTGTAGTTTTAGGTTGTTTCTTAGTCCCATAGTTGAGCATTTCCTAGTAATTGTTCTGCATAGGGATTCTCTTTGTCTGCCTTGTTTTCTTTTACCAGATGGTTTCCACATAAATGTTTAATGGGGAAGTCTTTCTTCATTCATTCTCAGCACATGATGAATGTATCTTCAACACCATCTTTATAAAGCTCGACATGTATTGTTTTGATTCATCTCTGTTTATTTCAAATGATTTTATCATTTCATTATGTGGTTTATAATTTCACAAATTCACATTACAGGAAATCTTACGGTCTGTTGTTTGATGTGCGACATGGATAGTCCGCCGACTAACTGTGTTTCATATATTTGGATTTGGAGTCAAAAAAGATGTCCTAACATTATCAAGCGCTTTACAATTTAAAAAATATGACAATCATCATTTTTAGGAGGACGTGAACTTCCGGTCAATATGGTGGCTAGGCGACAGGAACCATTAAAGGCTATGTCTGAAAGTGTTCCTTGTTGCAGTTTCCTCAAATTCCAGGTCCAGCTTGTTGCAGGAGCTACTGAGTTAAGAGCTCTATACACACCATGAGCTGTTAATATCCAAAATAACATTTTCTTGTTTAATCAACAGCCAAGCTGTACTATATTAAGGAAAAGTACGAGTCAAATAGCAATGAACAAAGAAGATGATGGCTCTCAATGACACACAGCCTGGATGCCAACTGAGAGTATTACACAACAGGTCCTTTTTTGGAATCCCGGGGGAAGAGGCAAAGTGGAAGATCAAAATATTCTTGGTGTAGACAAGTGGAACCAGAGATGGAGATGGTGAGGAAGACATAGAATGATCTTAAAAAAATGGCAAGAAACAGAACGGCTTGGAAAGTGTTTGTTGAAGACCTATGCTCCACAGGGAGCTGAAAGGAAGAAGGTGCTGTACTATGTCAATACCACATGGATACAACATCTCTCATTTTGTCTATTGGGTATGGAAGAATAATTGTGCCAATTGACCGATATTGAACATGGACTAAGTTTGAACTTTCTTCACATTGTACACATTTTTCTTCAGAATTATTAAATAACACTTATCTTCTTTAGGGAGATGAACGGATACTTCTACAGCACCTCAATGAGATTGGATGGATAGATTGATGGGATGATGGGTTGATGTGTGGGTGGATGTGGGCAGATGGATGGATTGGTTGATGGGTGGATGGATGGGTGATGAAAGGATGGATGGATGGATGGATGATGGATGGATGGATGGATGGATGGATGGATGGATGGATCTGGGTGGGTGGGTGGATGGATGGATGGATCTGGGTGGGTGGGTGGGTGGATGGATGGAAGAATGGGTGAACGGATGGATAGGTGGGTGGATGGATGAAAGGAAGGGTGGAAGAATGTATGGAAATATGGGTGGATGAAAGAATGGGTGAAAGGATGGATAGGTGAATGGATGAAAGGATGGATAAGTGAATGGATGGAAGGATGGGTGGATAGATAGATAGTAAGGATGGAAGGATGGGCGGATAGATAGATGGATGGAAGGATGGGTGTGTGGATGGATGGATTGGATGGAAGGATGGATGTTTGGATGGATAGATGGATGGGTGCATGAATGGATAGATAGGGGGGTGCATGGATGGATGGATGGGTGTGAAGAAGAATGGATAGGTTGATGGATGTATGAATGGATGGATAGAAGGAATGATGGAAGGAAGGATGGATAGATAAATGGATGGGTGAATGGATGAATGAGTGGGTGGATGAATGGAAGGATGGATGAATGAGTGGGTGGATGAATGGAAGGGTGGATGAACAAGTGGGTGGATGAATGGGTTTGTGGATTTATGAGTGGATGATGGGTGATTTTGTGAATGGGTGGATGGAAGGACAGGTAGGTGAATGAGCACGTGGGATAAATGAACAAAATGACAGATTGGTTGACAGATTCAGAAATATTAGACAAGGAATGATACAATTAATTTCCATTACAAATTCCGTTCTTACCCCGGCTCCGTAAAGAAGTTTAGGGGCAGTTAAAACCCTTCCAGTCACGCTCATCATCTGTGTTTGGATGCTGATACCAAATGTTTGCAGGTATGGGTCAGCATTGAAATTTGCCTTCCGGATCTGTTGAAGATAGGGGGTCAAGGCAAAGGAATGCGAATAAATGCATAAAAATGTGAAACTGCCGTCAAACTGAATGTGAAGAAGAACTGGAAAAAAAAAAAGATAAAAAGGTATGGTTAAAGATTTACGTGATTTAGGGACAAAATAAATGTGAACGTTTCGGCTCAATAGGTTGTTCCGGGGGACTGGGTAGTCTCAAGGCAAAACACCGGCCTTGAGACTGAGAGGTTCTGTGTTCAAATCCTGGCTGAACCAGTTGGGATTTTTATTTATAATTTCTCTCTGCGGTGGTAACCATCCCTGGTCTCAGCAGGGAGACCTGGCTTTCATCATCTTTAGTAATTGAAACGTCAATTACTTATCAACGAAAAAAATATGAGTACCTCCGAAGACGGAGTTATCTGCCTGTATGGCGAGGGACACCTGTGCACACGACTGCCAGGGAAAAATGGATTAACACGCAAAATTCAGTTCCTAGTCTCTAGGGACTTCGCCAGAGGTGTAAACCGGCGAACGCAAAAAAAAAAAAAAAAAAAATAGGTTGTTCGTCGTTCAAATTTGTGCAGTCCATAAAATACGTAAAGCTTTATAACCAACCATTTTTTCTATTTTTTTCTCCATTTCTCCTCTGTTGAATATCATCATCATCATTGAGTGCCGTCTCCGCAACGAAGGTTGGCTACCATGGAGCGCCATTTTGCTCTATCTCTTGCTTTGATGGTGCAGGTTGTCATCGGTTGATTTGTCCATCTTTTGATGTTACTCGTCCATGTTAATCTTGGTCTGCCTCTGCCTCTTTTACCTTGTATTTTCCCCTCCAGGATCACTTTCAGTAGGCTGTTGTGTCTTTTAACATGGCCTAAGAATCGCATTTGTCTTGTTCTAATTGTGTTCAGAAGTTCTCTTTTCATTTTTAGTTGTTTTAAGACTTTGTCATTTGTTTTCTTTTCCTTCCATCCAATTCTACCTATTCTTCTATATATCCACATTTCAAAGGCTTCAATTCTCTGTTCTGTTTTCTTGTCTAATGTCCATGTTTCAGCACCATATAGGAATATTGAGAAGATGTAACATTTTGCTATTCTTAGTTTTAGCTCTGGTGTTATTTGTTTTGATGTTAGTATGTCCTTCATGACATTAAAATTACTTTTTGCCATTCCTATTCTTTTGTTTATTTCAGTTGTACATTTTCCATCACTGGTTATAGTATGTCCAAGGTAGTTGTAGTTCTGAACTGTCTCAAGGTCTATTCCTTCAATTTTGATATCCACTTGTGGGTTTTGGGTATTTTCTTTGTTTATGATCATAGTTTTAGTCTTTTTGATATTCATATCTAGTCCATATTTTTTGCTTGTCGTGTTTATTTCATTAAGTAATTGTTGTAGGTCTTTAGGATTTTCTGCTAGTAGTACAGTATCGTCAGCATATCTTAGGTTATTGATTATCTTTCCATTAATTTGTAGGCCTGGCATCTCTATGATGTTTTTAAAGATTTGCTCAGTGTATAGATTGAACAAGCTTGGTGATAGGATGCATCCTTGTCTTACTCCTCTTTTTATATCAATGGGTGTAGAGAACTCTTTGTTATATTTTATTATTGCTGTTTGCTCCCAGTATAGATTGCATATTAGTCGTATATCCATGTCATCTAGATGTATCTCTCTTAGGCATTCTATAAGTTGTTTGTGGTGTACTCTATCAAAAGCTTTGGTGTAGTCTATGAAGCAGGCATATATTGGTTTGTTTACTTCTGTGTATTTTTCGATTAATGTTCTCATGCAGAATATGGCTTCTTTTGTCCCGCTATTTTTCCTAAATCCAAATTGCTGCTCATCTAATTCAGTATTGATTTTATTCTGAATCCTTCCTTGTATAACTTTTAGCAAGATTTTTGTAACATGGCTCATTAGGCTTATTGTTCTAAAGTCACTGCATTCAACTGCACCATTCTTTTTAGGCAATGCAATGAAAGTTGATGTTTTTAGTTCATTTGGTATGTATCCTGTGTGGTATATGTCGTTGCATATGTCTGTAATCACTTCAATGCCAAAATCTTCAAGTGCCTGTATCATCTCTATCTGTATGCTTCAGGTCCTGCTGCTTTTCCCCTTTTCATTGTTTTTATAGCTTTTTCCACCTCAGATTTTAAGATTTTATAGCCTGATGTACATTTTATAACTGGTTTCTTGTCCCTTTGATCATGAAATAGTTCTGTTATATATTCCTGCCATCTATCTATGATATCCTTATTGTCTGTTAGCATTTTTCCTTTTTTGTCTGCAATGCATCCACCTTCTGTGGCTTTTTTATTTTTATTAGTCATTCTCTTTATTTCTGTGTGCATTCCTCTTAGGTCTTGTTTGCTTTCCATAGTTTCTATTTCTCTACATTTTTGGCTGAGCCAGTCTTCTTTTGCTTTTTTGCACATTTTGCGTATCTCATTATCTATTTTATTGTATTGGGCAGTGTTCTTCGCTTGTCTCCTTTCTTCCATTTTTTCTAAGATGGTGTTAGTTATCCATTTTTGTTTTTGTTCTTTTCTCTTTTGGTAAGGTGTCGCAGGCTTTTTGTATGCTTTTCTTTATGCATTGCCATTTGGTTGTTACTTTTTCATCAGGATTTTCTCTTCTGTATTGTTCAATTCCTTCCTCTAGCAGCTTTTGGTATGTGTTCTTTACTTGTATTGTATAGGTATCTTTAATATCTTTTTGATTTAAAGCTGTTATGTCGAGTGGGTTTGTTGATGAATCAGATTTTTGCTTGTTTCTCTTTAGTTTGATTTTCATTTTAATCATTACAGGATTGTGATCAGAATTAATATCTGCTCCTGGGTAGGTTTTGGCTTTCTTTACGCTGTTACGGAACCTTTCTTTTATCATTATGTAATCTATTTGATTCCTCTTCCTATCTCCAGGGCTTTTCCATGTGTATAGTTTCCTTTTCTCTTGCTCAAAGTAGGTGTTACATATTATCAGCCTGTTTTCTTCACAGAATTGTATTAATCTTTCTCCTCTGTCATTTCTTTTTCCTAAACCATGATTTCCTATAATTGTCTTATATCTACCTTTTCCTACTTTAGCGTTCATGTCACCCATTACAATCAAGATGTCTGAAGATTTCACTTGCTTCATAACTTTATTTAGGTCTTCATAGTATGCCTCTATTTGTTCATCTGTGTAGTCTTGAGTAGGTGCATATGTCTGTATTATTGCTATGTCGAATGGTTTTGCTTTCAACTTGAGTAGTATAATCCTATCACTGTATGTCCAGTGGGTACTTATATATTTTTGTAGCTCTCTTTTTATCAGTATTCCTACCCCCTTTGATGTTCTGTTGTGTTTCCTGAGTATATAAATGTATATTTTTCGTCTTCAATGTACCCACATTCCTTCCATCTAGTTTCTGATATGCCTAAAATATCTATATTTATTCGTTCTGCTTCTTGAATTAGATTTTCCAATTTCCCTTGTTGATATAGAGTCCTAACATTCCAAGTACTTATTTTAAGATCTTTCCTCCGACATAAGTTCGAATTTCTCCGACTCTCCATGGCTTCCTCTGGACTGGTACGTGATGAGGCTCCAATCTCTTTCACGGTGGTCAGCCATGTTCGTCTTTCGTGTTCTGAACATGCCTCTTGTGTACCACACACTTTGCTGTTTTCGCTTTCTGGGCCGTTGATCATTCTTGATTCCTCCGCCTCCATCCACCGTCACAGACTTTTCACATAAGGGTTGAACATACCCGTTTTTCCGTTGACATTTTTGTCAAACCATGTGCTTGCCTATCGAACCGCGAACACACAACACAAAGAAGAATAAATCATATTCCACTTAAATATCGGCAATCACAGTCCATCCCCACGTTAGAAGTAAAACATACACCAAACGGGAGAATAGCAACACATAATTTCACAACTAGACTGTCGCGTAAATCATTTAAATATATCAGCAAGAGCCGAATTATAAAAATCGACTACACGAAGCCGCCATGACACCGGAACTGTTGAATATAGCAAATTTAAATACATCAAAAGTATCATCATGTGCCATACCTGCTGATGTAGGTGATCTTGTGATTGCCCACAACTCTGTCCACATTGCATTGTATCAATTTAGCTGTTGACAATTTACCATGACACCAAGCTATCTAGTTGTATCTTCTTTCTTTTATGTTGTGAAAACTAGTATTCAAAAATGCTATTGGGAAGTAAGTCTGATGTATAGAGCCAAAAATCACAAAATATTATAGCTTCCTGACAAATACAACATGACACATCTACACCAACTTAATGTTCCTTTAAGGGCGGATAACAAAGATGATTGCTCATTTAGTAACTGTGTGGTGAGTGCAAGGAAGAAGAGATAATCAGTTAACCAGTATTAAATTAACAGTTAAACAACAGTTGTACAAAAGATGATGATGAAGACAGTTGTACAAAAGATGATGATGAAGACAGTTGTACAAAAGATGACAATGAAGACAGTTGTACAAAAGATGACAATGAAGACAGTTGTACAAAAGATGACAATGAAGACAGTTGTACAAAAGATGACAATGAAGACAGTTGTACAAAAGGTTACAATGAAGACAGTTGTACAAAAGATGACAATGAAGACAGTTGTACAAAAGGTTACAATGAAGACAGTTCTACTAGAGATGATGATGAAGACAGTTCTAGAGATGACAATGAAGACAGTTGTACAAAAGATGACAATGAAGACAGTTGTACAAAAGATGACAATGAAGACAGTTCTACTAGAGATGACAATGAAGACAGTTCTACTAGAGATGACAATGAAGACAGTTGTACAAAAGATGACAATGAAGACAGTTCTACTAGAGATGATGATGAAGACAGTTCTAGAGATGACAATGAAGACAGTTCTACTAGAGATGATGATGAAGACAGTTCTAGAGATGACAATGAAGACAGTTCTAGAGATGACAATGAAGACAGTTCTACTAGAGATGATGATGAAAACAGTTCTAGAGATGACAATGAAGACAGTTCTACTAGAGATGACAATGAAGACAGTTCTAGAGATGACAATGAAGACAGTTCTACTAGAGATGACAATGAAGACAGTTCTAGAGATGACAATGAAGACAGTTCTACTAGAGATGACAATGAAGACAGTTCTAGAGATGACAATGAAGACAGTTCTACTAGAGATGACAATGAAGACAGTTCTAGAGATGACAATGAAGACAGTTCTACTAGAGATGACAATGAAGACAGTTCTAGAGATGATGATGAAGACAGTTCTACTAGAGATGACAATGAAGACAGTTCTAGAGATGACAATGAAGACAGTTCTACTAGAGATGACAATGAAGACAGTTCTAGAGATGACAATGAAGACAGTTCTAGAGATGACAATGAAGACAGTTCTACTAGAGATGACAATGAAGACAGTTCTAGAGATGACAATGAAGACAGTTCTAGAGATGACAATGAAGACAGTACTAGAGATGACAATGAAGACAGTTCTACTAGAGATGACAATGAAGACAGTACTAGAGATGACAATGAAGACAGTTCTAGAGATGACAATGAAGACAGTTCTACTAGAGATGACAATGAAGACAGTTCTACTAGAGATGACAATGAAGACAGTTCTAGAGATGACAATGAAGACAGTTCTACTAGAGATGACAATGAAGACAGTTCTAGAGATGACAATGAAGACAGTTCTACTAGAGATGACAATGAAGACAGTTCTAGAGATGACAATGAAGACAGTTCTACTAGAGATGACAATGAAGACAGTTCTAGAGATGACAATGAAGACAGTTCTAGAGATGACAATGAAGACAGTTCTACTAGAGATGACAATGAAGACAGTTCTACTAGAGATGACAATGAAGACAGTTCTAGAGATGACAATGAAGACAGTTCTACTAGAGATGACAATGAAGACAGTTCTAGAGATGACAATGAAGACAGTTCTACTAGAGATGACAATGAAGACAGTTCTAGAGATGACAATGAAGACAGTTCTACTAGAGATGACAATGAAGACAGTTCTAGAGATGATGATGAAGACAGTTCTACTAGAGATGACAATGAAGACAGTTCTAGAGATGACAATGAAGACAGTTCTACTAGAGATGACAATGAAGACAGTTCTAGAGATGACAATGAAGACAGTTCTAGAGATGACAATGAAGACAGTTCTACTAGAGATGACAATGAAGACAGTTCTAGAGATGACAATGAAGACAGTTCTAGAGATGACAATGAAGACAGTTCTAGAGATGACAATGAAGACAGTTCTAGAGATGACAATGAAGACAGTTCTAGAGATGACAATGAAGACAGTACTAGAGATGACAATGAAGACAGTTCTACTAGAGATGACAATGAAGACAGTACTAGAGATGACAATGAAGACAGTTCTAGAGATGACAATGAAGACAGTTCTACTAGAGATGACAATGAAGACAGTTCTACTAGAGATGACAATGAAGACAGTTCTAGAGATGACAATGAAGACAGTTCTACTAGAGATGACAATGAAGACAGTTCTAGAGATGACAATGAAGACAGTTCTACTAGAGATGACAATGAAGACAGTTCTAGAGATGACAATGAAGACAGTTCTACTAGAGATGACAATGAAGACAGTTCTAGAGATGACAATGAAGACAGTCTACTAGAGATGATGATGAAGACAGTTCTACTAGAGATGACAATGAAGACAGTTCTAGAGATGACAATGAAGACAGTTCTACTAGAGATGACAATGAAGACAGTTCTAGAGATGACAATGAAGACAGTTCTACTAGAGATGACAATGAAGACAGTTCTAGAGATGACAATGAAGACAGTTCTACTAGAGATGATGATGAAGACAGTTCTAGAGATGACAATGAAGACAGTTCTACTAGAGATGATGATGAAGACAGTTCTAGAGATGACAATGAAGACAGTTGTACAAAAGATGGCAATGAAGACAGTTGTACAAAAGATGACAATGAAGACAGTTGTACAAAAGATGACAATGAAGACAGTTCTACTAGAGATGACAATGAAGACAGTTCTACTAGAGATGACAATGAAGACAGTTGTACAAAAGATGGCAATGAAGACAGTTGTACAAAAGATGGCAATGAAGACAGTTGTACAAAAGATGGCAATGAAGACAGTTGTACAAAAGATGGCAATGAAGACAGTTCTACTAGAGATGACAATGAAGACAGTTGTACAAAAGATGGCAATGAAGACAGTTGTACAAAAGATGGCAATGAAGACAGTTCTACTAGAGATGACAATGAAGACAGTTCTACTAGAGATGACAATGAAGACAGTTCTACTAGAGATGACAATGAAGACAGTTCTACTAGAGATGACAATGAAGACAGTTGTACAAAAGATGACAATGAAGACAGTTGTACAAAAGATGGCAATGAAGACAGTTCTACTAGAGATGACAATGAAGACAGTTGTACAAAGATGACAATGAAGACAGTTGTACAAAAGATGGCAATGAAGACAGTTCTACTAGAGATGACAATGAAGACAGTTCTACTAGAGATGACAATGAAGACAGTTCTACTAGAGATGACAATGAAGACAGTTGTACAAAAGATGGCAATGAAGACAGTTCTACTAGAGATGACAATGAAGACAGTTGTACAAAAGATGGCAATGAAGACAGTTGTACAAAAGATGGCAATGAAGACAGTTGTACAAAAGATGACAATGAAGACAGTTCTACTAGAGATGGCAATGAAGACAGTTGTACAAAAGATGGCAATGAAGACAGTTCTACTAGAGATGACAATGAAGACAGTTGTACAAAAGATGGCAATGAAGACAGTTGTACAAAAGATGACAATGAAGACAGTTGTACAAAAGATGGCAATGAAGACAGTTGTACAAAAGATGGCAATGAAGACAGTTGTACAAAAGATGGCAATGAAGACAGTTGTACAAAAGATGGCAATGAAGACAGTTCTACTAGAGATGACAATGAAGACAGTTGTACAAAAGATGGCAATGAAGACAGTTGTACAAAAGATGGCAATGAAGACAGTTGTAGAGATGACAATGAAGACAGTTGTACAAAAGATGGCAATGAAGACAGTTGTACAAAAGATGGCAATGAAGACAGTTCTAGAGATGACAATGAAGACAGTTGTACAAAAGATGACAATGAAGACAGTTCTACTAGAGATGACAATGAAGACAGTTGTACAAAAGATGGCAATGAAGACAGTTGTACAAAAGATGGCAATGAAGACAGTTCTACTAGAGATGACAATGAAGACAGTTGTACAAAAGATGGCAATGAAGACAGTTGTACAAAAGATGACAATGAAGACAGTTCTACTAGAGATGACAATGAAGACAGTTGTACAAAAGATGGCAATGAAGACAGTTCTACTAGAGATGACAATGAAGACAGTTGTACAAAAGATGGCAATGAAGACAGTTGTACAAAAGATGACAATGAAGACAGTTCTACTAGAGATGACAATGAAGACAGTTGTACAAAAGATGACAATGAAGACAGTTGTACAAAAGATGACAATGAAGACAGTTCTACTAGAGATGACAATGAAGACAGTTGTACAAAAGATGACAATGAAGACAGTTCTACTAGAGATGACAATGAAGACAGTTGTACAAAAGATGACAATGAAGACAGTTGTACAAAAGATGACAATGAAGACAGTTCTACTAGAGATGACAATGAAGACAGTTGTACAAAAGATGGCAATGAAGACAGTTCTACTAGAGATGACAATGAAGACAGTTGTACAAAAGATGGCAATGAAGACAGTTGTACAAAAGATGACAATGAAGACAGTTCTACTAGAGATGACAATGAAGACAGTTGTACAAAAGATGACAATGAAGACAGTTGTACAAAAGATGGCAATGAAGACAGTTGTACAAAAGATGGCAATGAAGACAGTTGTACAAAAGATGGCAATGAAGACAGTTGTACAAAAGATGGCAATGAAGACAGTTGTACAAAAGATGGCAATGAAGACAGTTGTACAAAAGATGGCAATGAAGACAGTTGTACAAAAGATGGCAATGAAGACAGTTGTACAAAAGATGGCAATGAAGACAGTTCTACTAGAGATGACAATGAAGACAGTTGTACAAAAGATGGCAATGAAGACAGTTCTACTAGAGATGACAATGAAGACAGTTGTACAAAAGATGGCAATGAAGACAGTTGTACAAAAGATGACAATGAAGACAGTTCTACTAGAGATGACAATGAAGACAGTTGTACAAAAGATGGCAATGAAGACAGTTGTACAAAAGATGACAATGAAGACAGTTGTACAAAAGATGACAATGAAGACAGTTGTACAAAAGATGACAATGAAGACAGTTGTACAAAAGATGACAATGAAGACAGTTGTACAAAAGATGACAATGAAGACAGTTGTACAAAAGATGACAATGAAGACAGTTGTACAAAAGATGACAATGAAGACAGTTGTACAAAAGATGACAATGAAGACAGTTGTACAAAAGATGACAATGAAGACAGTTGTACAAAAGATGGCAATGAAGACAGTTGTACAAAAGATGACAATGAAGACAGTTCTACTAGAGATGACAATGAAGACAGTTGTACAAAAGATGGCAATGAAGACAGTTGTACAAAAGATGACAATGAAGACAGTTCTACTAGAGATGACAATGAAGACAGTTGTACAAAAGATGGCAATGAAGACAGTTGTACAAAAGATGGCAATGAAGACAGTTCTACTAGAGATGACAATGAAGACAGTTGTACAAAAGATGGCAATGAAGACAGTTCTACTAGAGATGACAATGAAGACAGTTGTACAAAAGATGGCAATGAAGACAGTTGTACAAAAGATGGCAATGAAGACAGTTGTACAAAAGATGACAATGAAGACAGTTGTACAAAAGATGGCAATGAAGACAGTTGTACAAAAGATGGCAATGAAGACAGTTCTAGAGATGACAATGAAGACAGTTCTACTAGAGATGACAATGAAGACAGTTGTACAAAAGATGGCAATGAAGACAGTTGTACAAAAGATGGCAATGAAGACAGTTGTACAAAAGATGGCAATGAAGACAGTTGTACAAAAGATGGCAATGAAGACAGTTGTACAAAAGATGGCAATGAAGACAGTTCTACTAGAGATGACAATGAAGACAGTTGTACAAAAGATGGCAATGAAGACAGTTCTACTAGAGATGACAATGAAGACAGTTGTACAAAAGATGGCAATGAAGACAGTTCTAGAGATGACAATGAAGACAGTTGTACAAAAGATGACAATGAAGACAGTTCTACTAGAGATGACAATGAAGACAGTTGTACAAAAGATGATGATGAAGACAGTTCTACTAGAGATGACAATGAAGACAGTTGTACAAAAGATGATGATGAAGACAGTTCTACTAGAGATGACAATGAAGACAGTTGTACAAAAGATGATGATGAAGACAGTTCTACTAGAGATGACAATGAAGACAGTTGTACAAAAGATGGCAATGAAGACAGTTCTACTAGAGATGACAATGAAGACAGTTGTACAAAAGATGACAATGAAGACAGTTCTACTAGAGATGACAATGAAGACAGTTGTACAAAAGATGGCAATGAAGACAGTTCTACTAGAGATGACAATGAAGACAGTTGTACAAAAGATGACAATGAAGACAGTTCTACTAGAGATGACAATGAAGACAGTTGTACAAAAGATGGCAATGAAGACAGTTCTACTAGAGATGACAATGAAGACAGTTCTACTAGAGATGACAATGAAGACAGTTGTACAAAAGATGGCAATGAAGACAGTTGTACAAAAGATGACAATGAAGACAGTTGTACAAAAGATGACAATGAAGACAGTTGTACAAAAGATGGCAATGAAGACAGTTGTAGAGATGACAATGAAGACAGTTGTACAAAAGATGACAATGAAGACAGTTCTAGAGATGACAATGAAGACAGTTGTACAAAAGATGACAATGAAGACAGTTCTAGAGATGACAATGAAGACAGTTCTAGAGATGACAATGAAGACAGTTGTACAAAAGATGACAATGAAGACAGTTCTAGAGATGACAATGAAGACAGTTGTACAAAAGATGACAATGAAGACAGTTCTAGAGATGACAATGAAGACAGTTGTACAAAAGATGACAATGAAGACAGTTCTACTAGAGATGGCAATGAAGACAGTTCTAGAGATGACAATGAAGACAGTTGTACAAAAGATGACAATGAAGACAGTTCTACTAGAGATGACAATGAAGACAGTTGTACAAAAGATGATGATGAAGACAGTTCTACTAGAGATGACAATGAAGACAGTTGTACAAAAGATGATGATGAAGACAGTTCTACTAGAGATGACAATGAAGACAGTTGTACAAAAGATGGCAATGAAGACAGTTCTACTAGAGATGACAATGAAGACAGTTGTACAAAAGATGGCAATGAAGACAGTTCTAGAGATGACAATGAAGACAGTTGTACAAAAGATGACAATGAAGACAGTTCTACTAGAGATGATGATGAAGACAGTTCTAGAGATGACAATGAAGACAGTTGTACAAAAGGTTACAATGAAGACAGTTGTACAAAAGATGACAATGAAGACAGTTGTACAAAAGATGACAATGAAGACAGTTCTACTAGAGATGATGATGAAGACAGTTCTAGAGATGACAATGAAGACAGTTGTACAAAAGGTTACAATGAAGACAGTTGTACAAAAGATGACAATGAAGACAGTTGTACAAAAGATGACAATGAAGACAGTTGTACAAAAGGTTACAATGAAGACAGTTGTACAAAAGATGGCAATGAAGACAGTTGTACAAAAGATGACAATGAAGACAGTTGTACAAAAGGTTACAATGAAGACAGTTGTACAAAAGATGACAATGAAGACAGTTGTACAAAAGATGACAATGAAGACAGTTCTAGAGATGACAATGAAGACAGTTGTACAAAAGGTTACAATGAAGACAGTTGTACAAAAGGTTACAATGAAGACAGTTGTACAAAAGATGACAATGAAGACAGTTGTACAAAAGATGACAATGAAGACAGTTCTAGAGATGACAATGAAGACAGTTGTACAAAAGATGACAATGAAGACAGTTGTACAAAAGATGACAATGAAGACAGTTGTACAAAAGGTTACAATGAAGACAGTTGTACAAAAGATGACAATGAAGACAGTTGTACAAAAGGTTACAATGAAGACAGTTCTACTAGAGATGATGATGATGGTGAACTAATTGCGCAGTGACATCTGTTACATTACTCAAGATGATGATCAGGAACTATAATGGACAGTGACACCTGTTACATTACTCACAAGGTTGTTTATTTCCTTCTCCCTGTCTGGTGCCTTTCTTGCTGTGGCCTGAAAAATAAGTTCAACATTTATTACTTTCCAAATGAACATTTTCAACATTTATTACTTTCCAAATGAACATTTTCAACATTTATTACTTTCCAAATAAACATTTTCAACATTTATTACTTTCCAAATGAACATTTTCAACATTTATTACTTTCCAAATGAACATTTTCAACATTTATTATCTTCCAAATGAACATTTTCAACATTTATTACCTTCCAAATGAACATTTTCAACATTTATTATTTTCCAAATGAACATTTCCAACATTTATTACTTTCCAAATGAACATTTTCAACATTTATTACTTTCCAAATGAACATTTTCAACATTTATTATCTTCCAAATGAACATTTTCAACATTTATTACCTTCCAAATGAACATTTTCAACATTTATTATTTTCCAAATGAACATTTCCAACATGTATTACTTTCCAAATGAACATTTTCAACATTTATTACTTTCCAAATGAACATTTTCAACATTTATTACTTTCCAAATGAACATTTTCAACATGTATTACTTTACAAATAAACATTTTCAACATTTATTATTTTCCAAATAAACATTTTCAACATTTATTACTTTCCAAATGAACATTTTCAACATTTATTACTTTACAAATAAACATTTTAAACAGTTATTACTTTACAAATAAACATTTTAAACAGTTATTACTTTACAGCCCTCATGTGGGAAACAACAGGTAAGATGAAAAGAGGAAGACCCAGAGAGACACTGAGAAGAATACTGATGAGAGAGGTAAGAGCAGCAGGAATCGGCACCCTCGATGAGATAGAGCTGCTTGCACAGAACAGAGACAAATGGCGCAATTTGATAAAATATCTTTAAAAGAATTTAAAACTGCTAGGATACAAATTTTGATAAGAGAAGGAGTATCTTGGTTTACGCCCTTTGGGCTGGCTACGGCTCGAAAGGTCAATAGATAGATAGATTACTTTACAAATAAACATTTTAAACAGTTATTACTTTACAAATAAACATTTTAAACAGTTATTACTTTACAAATAAACATTTTAAACAGTTATTACTTTACAAATAAACATTTTAAACAGTTATTACTTTACAAATAAACATTTTAAACAGTTATTACTTTACAAATAAACATTTTAAACAGTTATTACTTTACAAATAAACATTTTAAACAGTTATTACTTTTCAAATGAAACAGAACTTTCACTAACTTTTTAGACCAACCTTGCCCATGCACGCACACACACACACAAGTAATGGCCGTCAAACCCTTACAGTGTTTATTCTGTTTGGCTTTCGGACAACAAAAGATTGGATCACATTTGACCTAGAATAACAGGAATGGTGCTTGATGACAATGATGAGCTCCTGAAGTAGGTGTCTAACCGCTCATGTGCTGCCATCCACTTTGAGAGATAGAGACAAGCAATACATTGGTGGCAGGAGTTTTGTTTCGTAGAAGATAAAAAATGAATCCAATTACCTTAATCATTTTAGATGTCTGTTTGTCTGTCAGTTTCTTAATGCAGCGCTGGCCTCCGACAATGTTACACACCTACATTTGGCAAAAAATATATAATTATCAACATTTCAGAAAATCAACATAAATCATCATCATCATCATGTGCCATTCCTGTTGGCATAGGCGATCATGTCCTTCCACAATCTTCTATCCACAGTGTATCATATCAGTTCTGTTCTTGACTGCTATCCATGCCACGACATCATCATCATCATCGTCACGTGCCATACCGGTTGGCATAGGTGACCATGTCCCTCCACAATCTTCTATCTACAGTGCATCTTATCAGTTCTGTTGTTGACTGTTTTCCATGCCATGACACCAAGCTATCCAGTATTTTCTCTCTTTGTCGCCCGCGATCTCTCTTTCCTTTTATTTTGCCAGTTGTAACCAAGTATTCCAACTTTCCTCTTCTTATGATGTGCCCGAAAAATGTTGATTGCTTCTTTCTGATGTTTTTTTAAGAGCTCCCTTTTTGTGTTGGCCTCTTTGAGAACTTTCTCATTGGTCTTTTTAGCTGTCCAGGGAACTTTCAACATTCTTCTGAGAAATCCCATCTCTGTGGCCTCTAATCGTCTTTTCATTTGTTTGTCTACTGTCCATGATTCGCTTCCATAGGTCAGAATTGGTTCTATATAGCCCCGATGAACTCTCTTTCTCATTTTTATTGACATAGATTTGTTGCATAAGATATTTTTCATTTTCTGAAATGCCATTTTGGCCTGAGCTATTCTGCATTTTATTTCTGTGGTGCATCTCCCATCTGATGTTATTATTGTGCCCAAGTATTTGAAACGTTGCACTTGTTTCAGATTTGTCTCGTTTATTTTTATGCTGCATGATGGTGGTGATTGTTTCTTCGATATAACCATTACTTCTGTTTTCTTACTATTCAGACTGAGACCTTTCTTGTTGCTTTCTTTTACTATTATGTCTATCATTTCTTGTAGTTCATTCTCTGTCTCTGCTATTAAGACTGTGTCATCCGCATATCGCAAATTATTTATGTTGTGACAGTTGACTTCAATTCCTTTTTTGTCTACTATTGATCTTATAATATATTCGCTGTAAAGTGAAAACAAAAGGGACATATGTGTACTTCTTTACTTACCTCTAGAGGGAGATATGTGTACTTCTTTACTTACCTCTAGAGGGAGATATGTGTACTTCTTTACTTACCTCTAGAGGGAGATATGTGTACTTCTTTACTTACCTCTAGAGGGAGATTTGTGTGCTTCTTTACTTACCTCTAGAGGGAGATATGTGTACTTCTTTACTTACCTCTAGAGGGAGATATGTGTACTTCTTTACTTACCTCTAGAGGGAGATATGTGTGCTTCTTTACTTACCTCTAGAGGGAGATATGTGTGCTTCTTTACTTACCTCTAGATGGAGATATGTGTGCTTCTTTACTTACCTCTAGAGGGAGATATGTGTGCTTCTTTACTTACCTCTAAAGGGAGATATGTGTACTTCTTTACTTACCTCTAGAGGGAGATATGTGTACTTCTTTACTTACCTCTAGAGGGAGATATGTGTGCTTCTTTACTTACCTCTAGAGGGAAATATGTGTGCTTCTTTACTTACCTCTAGATGGAGATATGTGTGCTTCTTTACTTACCTCTAGAGGGAGATATGTGTGCTTCTTTACTTACCTCTAGAGGGAGATATGTGGCTCCTTTACTTACCTCTAGGGGGAGATGTATGTGCTTCTTTACTTACCTCTAGAGGGAGATATGTGGCTCCTTTACTTACCTCTAGAGGGAGATATGTGTACTTCTTTACTTACCTCTAGAGGGAGATATGTGGCTCCTTTACTTACCTCTAAAGGGAGATATGTGTACTTCTTTACTTACCTCTAGAGGGAGATATGTGTACTTCTTTACTTACCTCTAGAGGGAGATATGTGTGCTTCTTTACTTACCTCTAGAGGGAGATATGTGTACTTCTTTACTTACCTCTAGAGGGAGATATGTGTACTTCTTTACTTACCTCTAGAGGGAGATATGTGTGCTTCTTTACTTACCTCTAGAGGGAGATATGTGTACTTCTTTACTTACCTCTAGAGGGAGATATGTGGCTCCTTTACTTACCTCTAAAGGGAGATATGTGTACTTCTTTACTTACCTCTAGAGGGAGATATGTGTACTTCTTTACTTACCTCTAGGGGGAGATGTATGTGCTTCTTTACTTACCTCTAGAGGGAGATATGTGGCTCCTTTACTTACCTCTAGAGGGAGATATGTGTACTTCTTTACTTACCTCTAGAGGGAGATATGTGGCTCCTTTACTTACCTCTAAAGGGAGATATGTGTACTTCTTTACTTACCTCTAGAGGGAGATATGTGTACTTCTTTACTTACCTCTAGAGGGAGATATGTGTGCTTCTTTACTTACCTCTAGAGGGAGATATGTGTACTTCTTTACTTACCTCTAGAGGGAGATATGTGTACTTCTTTACTTACCTCTAGAGAGAGATATGTGTGCTTCTTTACTTACCTCTAGAGGGAGATATGTGTACTTCTTTACTTACCTCTAGAGGGAGATATGTGTACTTCTTTACTTACCTCTAAAGGGAGATATGTGTACTTCTTTACTTACCTCTAAAGGGAGATATGTGTAGTTCTTTACTTACCTCTAAAGGGAGATATGTGTACTTCTTTACTTACCTCTAGAGGGAGATATGTGTACTTCTTTACTTACCTCTAAAGGGAGATATGTGTACTTCTTTACTTACCTCTAGAGGGAGATATGTGGCTCCTTTACTTACCTCTAGAGGGAGATATGTGGCTCCTTTACTTACCTCTAGAGGGAGATATGTGGCTCCTTTACTTACCTCTAGAGGGAGATATGTGGCTCCTTTACTTACCTCTAGAGGGAGATATGTGTACTTCTTTACTTACCTCTAGAGGGAGATATGTGGCTCCTTTACTTACCTCTAAAGGGAGATATGTGTACTTCTTTACTTACCTCTAGAGGGAGATATGTGGCTCCTTTACTTACCTCTAGAGGGAGATATGTGGCTCCTTTACTTACCTCTAGAGGGAGATATGTGGCTCCTTTACTTACCTCTAGAGGGAGATATGTGGCTCCTTTACTTACCTCTAAAGGGAGATATGTGGCTCCTTTACTTACCTCTAAAGGGAGATATGTGTGCTTCTTTACTTACCTCTAAAGGGAGATATGTGGCTCCTTTACTTACCTCTAAAGGGAGATATGTGTGCTTCTGTTCTTGACCTACTTGCAAACATGGCAGATGTGGATGCCTGGGCAGACAAGTGATAGAACATTGTCAAACTCAATAACCATCACTATGGAATCTATCAAAATTCAAACAGATGGATAATGTACTGTAATTACATTCACTTTAGTATAACTTTCTCTATTTATCATAATATATTCTTTTGGCATGAATGTCCTCAGGCATCATCCATCAACATCATCATGTGTCATCTCCACGTCAAAGGTAGGTTACAATTGAGAGCACTATTTAACTCTCTCTCTTGCCCTGATAGTGCCTAATGTCAAACGTTCTCCTGTCCGCTTTGTGATATCAGTCCATTTTAGTATTTGTTCATCCGTCCATCCATCCATCCATCTATCTATTGTCCTTTCAAGCCAAAGACGGCACATATGGCAGAACCACAATCTCAAAAACAGAAACCTTGCGTGCCAAAATGGCATATATTTCAGAGATCACTGCTTCTAAAATCCTGTTTCCATGACAATACTTTTTACAATGACAGCTTATCAAGTCATCGATCAACCTCCTTAGTCGCCTCTTACGATATGCCTGGAAGGTCACAGTGTCACTAACCTTTACTTCCCTCATAATGAGGCCCTTGGTTACACATGGGCAGGGAAACACGCGGAAAACAAATACCTCAAGAAAATACTTTGTATACCATGGAATGAGTTTAAGACTAATGCAGAAGAGAGAGAAATAATAAAGTATCCAAAAATATCAACTACAATCAAGGAGAGATGAGATGATACAAATTACTGTAGTTCTAATGATACAAATACTTTCAACTGCCCAATTTTCTCTAATAAATAAAACACTACATTTACTGTATTTCTAATAACTTCAATTGACTACATTTACCTCTTACATATGAAACTCCATATATTTAATGTGTTTGTAATAACTAAATACCTTCTACAGACAGCATTCACCTCTAATATTGAAACTCCATTTAAGCACTTCTTCCTAAGTATTACTTCAACAATATGGCTTCCAGTCAATATGGCGGATAAGTTGCAAGAAACAGTTGAGGCACTGTCTGAAAGAGTTCCATGTTGCAGTTTCCTCATATTCCAAGTCCGGCTTGCTGCCGGAGCTACTGAGATTAGTGCTCTGTGCACACCATGAGCTGTGTGTTTCATCTGGATGGTGTTTCTATATTCAGATTGCTTACAATGAACGATGATATTGTATGACGAGGGACAGTTCAGTTGCATTCGGTGCTATATTATGCCTCATGCCCTTCAATGTGTGATGTGTTTGCTATGTTGGGGACTGCAGCTGCTTTTCTTTGTTTGGATATTCGATGAGATGTTAATTTGGATTATTCCACTGGCATGGACGGCTGACACAGAAACAAAGTTGAACGCATTCAAAAATAAATGTGTAAGGAGAATACTTGGTATATCGTGGAACGAATTCAAAACAAATGAGGAAATTAGAGAAATCGCCAATCAACCACTAATATCTTCAGTAATCAAGAAAAGACGATGGTCATATGTTGGACATGTGATGAGAAGAGATAATAACCGAATAGCAAAGCAAGCCCTCATGTGGGAAATAACAGGTAAGAGGAAAAGAGGAAGACCCAGAAAGACACTGAGAAGAACATTGATCAGAGAGGCAAGAGCAGCAGGAATCGGCTCCCTCAATGAGACAGAGCTGCTTGCACAGAACAGAGACAAATGGCGAGATTTGATAAAAGATCTTTACAAAGATTGAAAACTGCTAGAATAAAAATTTAGATAAGAGAAATAGTATCTGGGTCTACGCCTTATGGGCTGGCTACGGCTCGAAAAAGTTAATAGAATAGAATGGACGGTTGAGTAATTATGGATTTTAATTCGTTTGCAGTGATACCGGGGCCTTCAACTAACTATAACTATAATTTTAATAATCTCTAACTGTTAGACTCCAGATGCCCGAACTTACTAAACCTCCCATAAACTAGTAACACTCCTCACTTACTGTAATTTCATCTTGTAACGCTCCATGAAGTACCGAGCTACTGTACACTCTATGGTCTGACCTGTTTGCATCTGAAGAGGAAATCTGTGAGAACAAAGTTTTTTTCTAAGAATTTATCATCAATCAAGCGCAATGCCTGCTGGCATAGATGATCATGTCTCTCCATAACCTTCTCTCTCTGCAACTGTTTATCAATTCTGTCATTATCATCCTACCAAACCGTTCCCTTAACTCTTCATACGTTTTGCCGCATAGTGCGCTACTCTTAGTGTTAACCATAATCAAACCATATTCTTTTTACACATCTTGTATCACCTTGGTATTGGTGAAATCTAACACCTTACTCAATTATCTAAAAATTCATAAATAATATGTTATATGTTATTTAAATATAAATATCTAGATCGAATCTTAAAACCATGAAACATTATGTTGCATTGATAAAAAGTTTCCATGCCGAAAGAACTGCCTTGAATCATTCTCTACTTTCCTCTATCTCTTCTTCCATCAACTTTTTCTGTTGCCACTAATTACTCTAGTTATTTCCTTCTCATTACATAAGGGACATTTGCAGGGCTTTCTTGAGGGAATTCTCTATCAGTGAAAGAAACTGTGACAATCTGGCTGCAGATTGTAAACATTAAAAAAAGTAAGTAAAGTACCCCCGTCACGCCAAGTGGCGTATAGGGAATTATGGTGTTGGTGACTCTATATTTTACAGACCTTCAGCACATGATTTTTGGGGTAATGTGGTCAGTATTATGCCCGTGCCGCTTTACTTTCCCAGAAAAAAAATCCGGTACCCATTTAAGGCTGGGTGAACCCAAAAGCCGTCGGTTGGAATCGAACCCTACCCTTTGTCCTTTGTAGTTCAGTTCACTAACCACTGAGCTATCACGGCTCCCAATTGTAAACATGGAGAATAAAAATAAAAAATGGCAGAGCAATTTTCAAGGCAGTGCTGATATCAAATTCAGAAGACAAAAGACGCAGGAGAAAGGAGGCGAGGCCAGGCACCACAAATAGACCTTGTTCATTCTGTGGATGGATCTACATACCCAATAATAGAAGATTCAGCCACGAGAGAAGCTGCTCAACAAAAATAGCATCCAACATAAGACACTAATATTTTATAAAACTACTGACTTATCATGATTGCTTGCTAGCAACCATCTTAAGATGCCAAAGGCCATATATATATATATATATACATAAAGTAAAGAAAAAAGTTCACCTGGGCACACAATAGCCAGTGTCAAAAATAGAGACAAATAATACTCATGCAAAATTCAGTCTGCCAGAACTTTGCTAGAGATCTAACGTACACAAGCAACAAACAAACAAACAAACAACAAACAAACAAACCCAGCTTAATCCCTGGCAAAGAAGCCAAACAAAAATAGGGGTGATAATGTAGTAATGAATAATTACTCACGCCTGTGTTTGAGCTGGCCGCCTCGTAACATTGCATACTCTGTACTTGCGTCTCATTGTACCACAGTGAGTGATTTCAACTTTAAGACCTGTAGTAAAAAACTTATTGAGTTTTTTAATTGATCGGGAAGGTAAGAAATAAAGAAATAAGAATCAGAATAGCTAAATCAGCAATGTCTTTCAGAAACCTTGAAAAGTTGTGGCAATCAAAACTCATCAGCACAAACACAAAACTTAGACTATTCAAATCAAACATACTATAAACCCTTACGTATGTATGTGAGAGCTGGAAAAAAAACAAGAGACATAGAAACAAAGTTGAACGCATTTGAAAATAAATATCTAAGGCAAATACTTGGTATAGCGTGGAACGAATTCAAAACAAACGAGGAAATTAGAGAAATTGCCAATCAGCCACTAATATCTTCAGTAATAAAGAAAAGACGATGGTCATAAGTTGGACATGTGATGCAACAACAAAGCAAGCCCTCATGTGGGAAACAACAGGTAAGTGGAAAAGAGGCTGACCCAGAGAGACAATGAGAAGAACATTGATCAAAGAGGCAAGAGCAGTAGGAATTGGCTCCCTCATTGAGATAGAGTTGCTTGCACAGAACAGAGACAAATGGTGAGATTTGATAAAATATCTTTGGAAGGATTGAAAACTTCTAGAATAAAAATGTAGATAAGAGAAAGAGTATCTGGTGCCCTATGGGCCGGCTAAGGCTTGAAAGATCGATAGATAGATTGTAAAAAAACATCACCAACGTTGTCATGCACATCGTATTTGTCACCACCACAGCCATCAACACATTAGTGGCTAAAACAGAAGTATGATGAGCAAGTTGGTGGGGGTACCAACATGAATGATGTTTCTGGTCTTACTACATTTTTTGTTGTGTGTTGTTTTATGAGCCAGTGTTGCATTTTTATGTCAGGTCCGGTAATTTTACCTGCTGCTGTACGCAGTAGACAGTACAAACTGTGGCTGCCTTGCAGGGTATCACAGACACCAAAGGGAGAAAATACTAGATAGCTTTGTGCCATGGCATGGAAAACAGTCAACAACAGAAATGATACAATGCATGATGGATATTTTTTTGGCATTTCGTGGCAAGGTGCTGTGCCAAGGAGCACGGGTTCGATCCTGCTTAGGACTATATATTGTTCTGTTTCTTTTTCTGTTGTTGATTATTTGTCATTTTTTCAGAGTGCTGTAAACATACCTCTTCCTCTGAATTGATTCGCTGATTGTCACCTCTGAAGTTTCACCCTATAATAATATTCATTTATTATTATTTGGCTTGGCAGAAGGTCAACAAAAGAAATGATAAATAACTGTCGTGATCGAAAGTTGTAGAGAGACATGATCACCTACGCCAGCAGGCCTGGTACTTGATGAAGATGATGATTATTTATCTCCTGCATGATGGATAAAAGGTTGTGGAAGGAAATGATCGCCTATGTGAACAGGCATGGCACATGATGATTGATGATGATGACCAAATAACTTACCTCTAATCTCTTTTGTAAACTTCACTCTCTGAGAGTCTGTAAGGGGCCGCTTCTGCTCATTAACATCGTGAAGCTCTAACACCTCACACATGAAATCTATGACTGGTTGTTCCTTGTAGAAGGCTGTGGCAGAAACTAGCAAGAAGAAATGTCTTGTGGTTAGAGTTACTTCATTCACACCATCTATCTAGCTATCTATCTAGCTATCTATCTAGCTATCTATTGATCTTTCGAGCCGTAGCCGGCCCATAGGGCACCAGATACTCTTTCTCTTATATAAATTTGTATTCTAGCAGTTTTCAATCCTTGTAAGGATATTTTATTAAATCTCACCATTTGTCTCTGTTCTATGCAAGCAACTCTATCTCATTGAGGGAGCTGATTCCTGCTGCTCTTGCCTCGCTGATCAATATTCTTATCAGTGTCTCTCTGAGTTGACCTCTTTTCCTCTTACCTGATGTTTCCCACATGAGGGCTTGCTTTGTTATTCAGTTATTATCTCTCCTCATCACATGTCCAACATATAACCATTGCCTTTTCTTGATTACTAAAGATATTAGTGGTTGATTGACGATTTCTCTAATTTCCTCGTTTGTTTTGAATTCGTCCCACACTATACCAAGTATTTGCCTTAGACATTTATTTTCATTTTCTTTACATCAATAACTGCAGCTGTCCAAATTATTAAAATTACTACAATCACCAGTCTTGGTCTGCCTCTTTTACCTTGTATTTTCCCCTCCAAGATTACTTTAAGTAGGCTGATGTGTCTTTTAATATGGCCCAAAAATTGTATTTGTCTTGTTTGAATTGTGTTTAGTAGTTCTCTTTTTATTCTCAGTATCTTCTACTCATATTTTAAACTGATATTTTAATGAAGTGATTTCAATCTGTAACACCGCACAAAAATGCTGCAGGTCCAATATAATTAATTTGAGTACAAAGTATATGGTAGGTCTGATATAATTAATTTGAGTACAAAGTATATCGTAGGTCTAATATAATTAATTTGAGTACAAAGTATATGGTAGGTCTGATATAATTAA
This sequence comes from Megaustenia siamemsis, assembly GCA_032433765.1. NCBI lineage: Eukaryota > Metazoa > Mollusca > Gastropoda > Stylommatophora > Ariophantidae > Megaustenia > Megaustenia siamemsis. The sequence goes on from JAVIAB010000041.1 coordinate 28,762,886, forward strand.
TTTGAGTACAAAGTATATCGTAGGTCTGATATAATTAATTTGAGTACAAAGTATATCGTAGGTCTGATATAATTAATTTGAGTACAAAGTATATCGTAGGTCTAATATAATTAATTTGAGTACAAAGTATATGGTAGGTCTGATATAATTAATTTGAGTACAAAGTATATGGTAGGTCTGATATAATTAATTTGAGTACAAAGTATATCGTAGGTCTGATATAATTAATTTGAGTACAAAGTATATCATAGGTCTGATATAATTAATTTGAGTACAAAGTATATGGTAGGTCTAATATAATTAATTTGAGTACAAAGTATATGGTAGGTCTGATATAATTAATTTGAGTACAAAGTATATCGTAGGTCTGATATAATTAATTTGAGTACAAAGTATATCGTAGGTCTGATATAATTAATTTGAGTACAAAGTATATCGTAGGTCTGATATAATTAATTTGAGTACAAAGTATATCGTAGGTCTGATATAATTAATTTGAGTACAAAGTATATGGTAGGTCTGATATAATTAATTTGAGTACAAAGTATATGGTAGGTCTGATATAATTAATTTGAGTACAAAGTATATCGTAGGTCTGATATAATTAATTTGAGTACAAAGTATATCGTAGGTCTGATATAATTAATTTGAGTACAAAGTATATGGTAGGTCTAATATAATTAATTTGAGTACAAAGTATATGGTAGGTCTGATATAATTAATTTGAGTACAAAGTATATCGTAGGTCTGATATAATTAATTTGAGTACAAAGTATATCGTAGGTCTGATATAATTAATTTGAGTACAAAGTATATCGTAGGTCTGATATAATTAATTTGAGTACAAAGTATATCGTAGGTCTGATATAATTAATTTGAGTACAAAGTATATGGTAGGTCTGATATAATTAATTTGAGTACAAAGTATATGGTAGGTCTGATATAATTAATTTGAGTACAAAGTATATCGTAGGTCTGATATAATTAATTTGAGTACAAAGTATATCGTAGGTCTGATATAATTAATTTGAGTACAAAGTATATCGTAGGTCTGATATAATTAATTTGAGTACAAAGTATATATATCGTAGGTCTGATTTAATTAATTTGAGTACAAAGTATATCGTAGTAGAATAATGCTTATAATCAAAAGTGGTGGCGAAGGTGCGCCTCCCAGCACCAGGGCTGGAAGTTGTCAGCGACCCACAGCTGATGGCCTGCGCAAGGATCGGTGAACCAAAACCATCCAGACCCTGCTCCACCTCTCCGCGGTGCCTCTTGAAACAGACTAACCTGTCTAGTCTGGCCAAGCGAGTAGGGATCGAAGAGGGAAGGTAACCCAGTACTCGAAAATGTCATGCTGAAGTCAGATGTGTTGGGCCGTGAGGCGCAAATATAACAGTTATGCTGCAAACCACAACACAATGCAGATACGCCCACTTAACGTCCTTTTAAGTGCAGATGACGAAGAAGAATTCTACAGTCTATGAATACTCTAGAATATTTTAGTTATCGGGCGAACGTAAGCAAGCAAGCACAATCAAAAGTAATCTCAAAATTCGATAGATGTCACTTTCTGGTGTTTGATATTGAATGATTAACCACAAATGTTTTCAAAGCTCTAGGTCAACTAATCAACATGAATGTAACCATAGAAGAAGCAGTTTTATATTTATTGAAAGAGACGGATGAACAGAACAAATTCATCATCATCAAGTGCCATGCCTGCTGGCGTAGGTGATCATGTCTCTCCACAACTTTCAATCTCGACAGTTATTTATCATTTCTGTTGTTGACCTTCTGCCAAGCCATTCTCTTAAGCTGTCTGGCATTTTTTCTCTTTGCTTCCCTCTATCTTTTTGTCCCTCCATTTTTCCAATTGTTACAATATATTCTAGTTGTTCTCTTCGCATTACATGGCCAAAAAATGATGATTGTTTCTTCCTAATATTGGAAACTAGCTCTCTCTTTTTGCTATGGCCTCTTTCAGAATGCTTTCATTATTCTTGTTAGCTGTCCATGGTATTCTCAACACTCTTCTGTAAAACCACATTTCTACAGCCTCCAGTAATTTTCTTGTCTGTTGTCCTATTGTCCATGATTCACATCCATATGTTAAGACTGGCTCTACATAACATTTAAGAACTCTTTTTCTTGTTTCTATTGCATAAAATGGATTGCACAGTATCTTCCTCTTTTTTTGGAAAGCTGCTTTTGCCTGAGCCATTCTGCAGCTCACCTCTGTTTTACATCCACCATCTGAGGTCAACGTTTTTCCCAGATATTTAAATTCATTTACCTGTTTTAATATTGTTCCACTTGTCTTTACTGTGCACTGAGGTGATGTCTTTTTCTTTGTTGCTACCATTACTTCTGTCTTTTTTCTATTGAAGCTGAGTCCTTTATTTTTGCTTTCCTTCACTACAATATCTAATATTTCTTGTAACTCGTTTTCACTCCTAGCAATTAAGACTGTATCATCAGTATACCTTAGATTATTTATTTTTTTAACAGAACAACTAAGTTACCAGTAACAAGCAGCTGTGCTGATAATTAAATCACAAATTGAATATGGCATTAGTGCATATATTTTTCAATTGCAAATGGCACATTTCACAGGTGATATCATATTATGCATGGCTGACCTACTTTCCTGAAATGAAAAAGTCTCTGGTATCTCATCACCGAAGGTAGAGTTTTTGTGTTGGTCTAAAAAAAATATTCCATATCTAAGTATTGAACCCAAGGACAAGATGTAGGGTTCGATCCCAATCGACGGCTTCCGGATTCACCCAGTCTTAAATGCGTACCGGATGTTTTTCTGGGAAAGTAAACCGGCATGGGTGTAATACCGTACACATTACCCCAAAAATCATGTGTCTGTAAAATTGATGGTCACTAAAACCATATTCCCTATACGTCACTTGGCGTGACGGGGCTCTATTTTAAAAGTATTGAACCCAACACAGGGGGACTGACAGTTTCTGGACAGGTTGGCCCCAGGTTCAAATCTTGCCCCAGGTTGTTTCCACTTTGAATCTGTGGTTTCTTAGAGGCTTTACCCTTCCCTGGTCTCTGGGTAATGAGATCTGATATCTAGCCCTCTCTGGGTGGTGAGATCTGATATCTAGCCCTCTCTGGGTGGTGAGATCTGATATCTAGCCCTCTCTGGGTGGTGAGATCTGATATCTAGCCCTCTCTGGGTGGTGAGATCTGATATCTAGCCCTCTCTGGGTGGTGAGATCTGATATCTAGCCCTCTCTGGGTGGTGAGATCTGATATCTAGCCCTCTCTGGGTGGTGAGATCTGATATCTAGCCCTCTCTGGGTGGTGATATCTGATATCTAGCCCTCTCTGGGTAGTGAGATCTGATATCTAGCCCTCTCTGGGTAGTGAGATCTGATATCTAGCCCTCTCTGGATAGTGAGATTTGATATCTAGCCCTCTCTGAGTAGTGAGATCTGATATCTAGCCCTCTCTGGATAGTGAGATCTGATATCTAGCCCTCTCTGGATAGTGAGATCTGATATCTAGCCCTGTGTGGGTAGTGAGATCTGATATCTAGCTCTCTCTGGGTAGTGAGATCTGATATCTAGCCTTCTCTGGATAGTGAGATCTGATATCTAGCCCTCTCTGGGTAATGAGATCTGATATCTAGCCCTCTCTGGGTAATGAGATCTGATATCTAGCCCTCTCTGGATAGTGAGATCTGATATCTAGCCTTCTCTGGATAGTGAGATCTGATATCTAGTCTTCTCTGGATAGTGAGATCTGATATCTAGCCCTCTCTGGGTGGTGAGATCTGATATCTAGCCCTCTCTGGATAGTGAGATCTGATATCTAGCCCTCTCTGGATAGTGAGATCTGATATCTAGCCTTCTCTGGATAGTGAGATCTGATATCTAGTCTTCTCTGGATAGTGAGATCTGATATCTAGCCCCCTCAGATATTGACAAAAAATGAGTGCACATGCTAGAGAACTCTTGACAATTAAAAGTAAAGAAGTTGTTGTTGTTATGGATCCAGAAACCAGTGAGCTGATGCCCTTCGGCCCCAAAAGTAGAAAAGAGCCGGCCAAAAACGGCCACTGCTCAGACAAAATTGTTTGAAGACCCATGCCCAAGACAGATGTGTTGGGCCAAAAGGTGCAGATAACATGGTTTTTGCTGTAAATTAGGGACACATGGTCTAGGCCCACTTAATGGGTGAACTTATTACGATACCGTAGCAAAAATGGCCTCATCAAAACACAAAATCTTCCAAATTTGATAGTTTATGGTGTTCAAACATTACCCCTCCCACCCCCTCCCTCATGTACCTTCCTAGTTACTACTTCCTGTGACCCCTGAGTGTTTAATTTATGTATATTATGAGGCAAAACAGACACTCTGCAATACAATCTTCATCCCAACATTGTGCTACCAATGCCAGTCCTGGACCCTAGATGCAAGAACAACAAGAAAAATAACCTCTACTGAGATGAAATGTGTTGGACGAATGACAGGAAACACCCTGAGAGATAAGATCAGAAATGAAGAACTGAGAAAAAAAACCAGGATTAACCCTGCCACAAGCTGCGATAGCTCAGTGGTTAGTGAACTGGACTACAAAGGACAAGAGGTAGGGTTCAATCCCAACCAACGGCTTCGAGTTCACCCAGCCTTTAATGGGTACTGGGTTTTTTTTTCTGGGAAAGTAAAGCGGCACGGGCATAATACCGACCACATTACCCCAAAAATCATGTGCTGAGGGTCTGTAAAATATATGGTCACTAACACCATATTCCCTATACGCCACTTGGTGTGATGGGGGTACTTTACTTTTTATAACCCCGCCATAAAATATATAAAGAAACAGCAGATATATAATAGTTTGGCAGATATATAATAGTTTGGCCATGTGACAAGGCAAAATGATCAAAACACAAAACAACGAGCCTTCAATAAACGTTGCGAGAACACCAGACCCACAGGCTGACCACGAAAAAAGATGGATTGACGGAATATTAGAAACACTAGGAAACATAACAGCAGCAGAGGCAAACAGAAGAGCGAAAGACCGCAAATTATATCTCGCCTCAACGCTGAAAGGCAGATGAGGAAGGAAAGAAAAAAAGAAGAAGATCAGAGAAATTTTATCAGCCGTCTGCAAAACCAAACAACCCTTTATGATTCTGGGAACTCAGCGAATAATGCTATGAGGTAGCTGAACATACTGATAAACTTACAGCGACTATCTGAATAGACAATTAGCATGCCCAGTCCAATTGGTCAATTTCAGGTTATAAATCAACCTGAGACAGAAATTCTGAGTTCCCTGTGTGTCTAATTAATAAACACACAGTTGTGTGTCAAAAGTTCAAAGAAAATATTATTTTTATAGTTCCTAATGTTATAATTAAGTTGTAGTATTTTGTACTATGGAATGTAATGAGGCAGGCCACAGGTGTGTATCGTAATTAAGGGTTAAGAAGAAATCACTGCCCTATTTAGTAAAAAAAAAAAAAAAAACTATCTTAATGATATTTTCTCATTGTTGGCATCTGCCAGCAGATGGAATCGTAGGACTTGAGAGTAAAGGCAGCTTGTTCAGTGTAGTCACCATCATAAGTGCTCTGGGTCTGTGTTTTTTTTTATTTCACACCTCCCCCCCCATAGAAAAAAAACTTTTGACCCTACCAGAATTTGAACCTGCACTCTCCTGGTTTGGAGCCCATCAAGTTATTGATTTGGCTACCTTCACTCTAGCGAACACATAAATCACGCAGCCTCTGTGGTTACTTCATGACAAAATAACTTTCACAAAATTCCAACATCGGAATCGCATCGCACAGCACCAGAGCTGGAAGTTATCAGCGACCCACAACTGATAATTCTTATTAGATGGGGTGAAAACAGTGTTCTCATGGGCTCGTTTTCCAACAGAAATGTGCACATGATGATAGTAACATTAAGTTTTAATTATAAATCTCTTTGGAGGCGAAGATGCGCCTCAGAGCAGCAGAGCTGGAAGTTGTCAGCAACCCACAGATGATGGCTTGTGACAGGATACATGAACCAGAACTATCCAGACCCTGCTCCACCTCTCCGTGGTGCCTCCAGTAACAGACTAACCTGTCTAGTTTGGCCAAGTGAGTAGGGATCGAAGAGGGAAGACAACCCGGTACTCAAAAATTACAAGCTGAAGTTGGATGTGTTGGGCCGAAAGGCGCAAATATCACAGTTATACTGCAAACCACAACACAACGCAAACACGCCCACATAACGTCCTTTTAAGGGCGGATGATGAAGAGGTGTACTCCTCTAGTCATTGGGCGAACGCAAGCATTTCCTACATCGAGACTAGATAGTTACCATCAATGTTTAACAGCATCTTCCAGTGGGACGGCCGCACAGATTGATGGAAGCCAAACCAGACCTCTCTCCCACCACCAAGAGGGTAGTCATAGCCTTCCGGTGGGGAGAAGAATGAACGGCCAACTGGAGTGTAGCTGAAAACAAGAAAATATGTATAAATTAAAAATACAAATATCAACAGAGAGAAAAGAGATGTCAATAAATTGACTCCCAAATGAAAACATCCAATACCTCAAATTGGTTCGGCCACATAATAAGACAAAAACAACTAACAATGACTCAAAAAGCCATAAACAAACGCTACGAAAACATTAGATTAAGAGGAAGACCTTTAAAGAGATGGATAAAGGGAATACTAGAGTCACTAGGAGGGATAACACCAGAAGAGCAAAGAATCGCAGGTTGTATCTCACCTCGACGCCAACAGCAATGGAGGAAGGACAGAAGAAGAAGAAGAATACCTCAAAAAAGAAGGACAATGACAAATGTGGTAGGCATAGAAATGTAAGAAAATGTACATTACATTCTATTCAATGGAATCAGTTTCACCATAGTAAGGGCATTGCTATAGCAGATCCACTGCCCATCCCAGCATTTCTCAAAGTGTGTGCTGACTGGCTGTTCCCTATAAGGTTTTGATTGTAGAGACATCTGCTTTTCCCATTAACTCTTTCCATACGGAAGCTTTTTATCGACCCAACAGACAAGATTTCAGAGATAGAATTTTTCATCGTTTTAAAAATCAATCTACATATTTGTATTTATCTAACATATAACATATTATTTATGAATGTTTAGATAATTGAACAAGGTATTAGATTTCACCAATACCAAGATGATACAAGACATGTAAAAAGAATATGGTTTGATGAGTTTCACATTAATCAAATTGAGCGTGGCACACAGTGCGGCGAAACGTATGGAAAGAGTTAAACCCTCCAGATCAACCAGACCCATTTTTCATCTTTAGATTCATCAGTCTCTCAATATATACATTCCTATCCCACCCATTCTGCTCCTCTTTTTTTAAAGAATATAGAACAAACTTGGCGATGCCCTCTTTGTTCAGAGTGAGCCCACACTCAGTGCCAGAACCGTCAACGAGCTTATTGGCTATTTCATTGCCGTGCACACAAGTGCACCCTGGAGAGTACACCCAGGTTAATGCCCTCACTTTTGAGTTATCCAGGATCATCATCCACTCCTGCAGCAGAGACTGCCTCACATGATACATTCCACAGGACCAAGAATGATACAAATCACAAGTTGTTGATTCAACAACAGAAAACAAAAAGAGACTATACTCCATTTAATATACCAATATATACCATTAAACTGACAAGACATCAGAGATGATGAACCATGACAAAATGGACAAATCAACACACGGTAGAAGAAATCTCTCTCTCTCTCTCTCTCTCTCTACGATCAAGACTCAATCAGAGTAGGATTCTCTCATGAAGGCAGCTGTCTGTTGAAGCGATTCGATTGCCCCATATAGTTTCTCTTCTAGGAAGGTGGGTGTGGACCACATTGCTGTTCTCAGGTCTGTGCACTGGGGACAATCCTGTAGAACATGTTTTGTAGTCAGTGGAAGAAATGATATATAAGAGAGAGTGTAATGGATAGGACACAGGCGTCAAGTCTACTACAACCAATGCCAGTCAAGCTCTTACCTGGAAACCACAGGGAAAGAGGAAACAGGAAACATCCAGAAAAACATGCAGATGAACTACAGCCGGTGAAGATTAGATCAGACAGAAAGGACAGATGGGAATGGATAGCTCTTGTTGCTGGCCTATGTTCCAATGAAGGGTTTAAAAAATAAAAAAACAAATACAACATAAAAACATGAGCAGAAATCAATAACAACAACATTCAATAGTGTCAGCAGTTACTCGTGTATAACAAATGACAGCTGATTTCAAACATCAATCTCAATGCACTCCATGTAGACCCATAGGTAATCAGTTAAACAATGCACAAACATTTATAAACAGAGTATCAAGCTACAGATGCTTGAGCATCCTATGGTATATTACATCACTGAAGAGCCACAGAAATGCAGGTATGAATCTTTTTCTTCTTCATCTCTACTACTATCCTCATCCTCCTCTCCAAAAGAAAGAAAGAAAGAAAAGAGCTCCATCACACCAAGTGATGTATAGGGAATATGGTGTTAATGTCCATATTTTGCTTCGACCTTCTGCACATTATTTTTGAGGTAATATGGTCAGCAAAATTGAAGCCTTGAAATGTGGATATATAGAAGAATAGGAAGAATTAGATGGAAAGAAAAGAAAAGAAAAGAAACGATGAAGTCTTAAAATAACTAAAAATGAGAAAAGAGCTACTAAATACAATTCAAACAAGACAAATGCTATTTTTGAGGCATGTTAAAAGACACAAGAGCCTACCTAAAAGTAATCTTGGAAGGAAAAATACAAGAAACATTTCTCATTTTGAGTACCAGGTTGTCTTCCCTCTTTGATCCCAATTTGCTCGGCCAGACTGGACAAAATAGCCTGTTACTGGAGGCAGCACAGAAAGATGGGAGTAGGGTCTGGATGGTTCTGGTTCACTGATCCTGTGGCAAGCCATCAGCTGTGGGTCGCGACTTTGCCTTTGTTTTGATTTTGTGTTGTTCCTTACCTGCATAGAGCTGTAACCATACCACTTTTATCTACATACATTTTTCTTTCTTTCAGCCTTATCGTCAACTATACAGCAAGCCTCTATGAGCTAATCTATCAAATCCATGGAACCGGTTTCACTGCAGTTAGGAATACCCCATATCCACCCCACCATGTGTCGCAGCATTTCCCAAAATGCATCGGTAAAACTCTATAAGCCTTTCAACCCAACACACCCAACTTCAAGAAGGCATTTTTGGATACTAGGCTAGTGTCCGTCTTCAAACTCTGCTTTGATGAACATCTGCTACAATCATGACGAACACATGATGAACAGAGAAGGCTCTTGTGACCATGAGCGGTACCATACCAGGACAAGCTGTATGGAGATGCCACTAGTCATGAGCTGACAAACACTTTCCTCAAACTTACTAATAAAGGTCAAGGTAAAGTACCAGACTTTAATCGGCATCTTAGCATGTGAGTTTACACCCATATGTGCTCGGCCGACCATCCAGAAGTGTTCGGAGACTTCTGGACAGTGTTGCTTCAAGCATCGAAACTCACGATGTGAGGCAGCATTCCTCACCTTCCCAAAGTACTATCATGGTACCCATTTCTGCCAGCAGCTGGGTCCACCACAGGGGTATTTTTTTTCCTACCACAAGTACAATTCGATAGCTCAGTGGTTAGTGAACTGGACTACAAAGGACAAGAGATAGGGTTCGATCCTAATCGACGGCTTCCAGTTCACCCAGCCTTTAATAGGTACCGGATTTTTTTAATGGGAAAGTAAAGCGGCACGGGTGTAATACCAACCACATTCCCCCAAAAATCATGAATTGAAGGTCTGTAAAATTTATGATCTATCTATCTATCTAGTAACCTTTCGAGCTGTAGCCGGCCCATAGGGCGTAGACCAAGATACACCTTCTCCTATCTGAATTTTTGTTCTAGCAGTTTTCTTTTAAAGATATTTTATCAAATCTCACCATCTGTCTCTGTTCTGTGCAAGCAGCTCTATCTCATTGAGGGAGCCGAATCCTGCTGCTCTTGCCTCTCTCATCAATGTTCTTCTCAGTGTCTCCCTGGGTCTTCCTCTTTTTCTCTTACCTGTTGTTTCCCATATGAGGGCTTGCTTTGCTATTCGGTTATTATCTCTTCTCATCACATGTCCAATATATGACCATCGTCTTTTCTTGATTACTGAAGATATTAGTGGTTGATTGGCGATTTCTCTAATTTCCTCGTTTGTTTTTAATTCGTTCCACGCTATACCATGTATTTTCCTTAGACATTTATTTTCGAATGCGTTCAACTTTGTTTCTATATCTCTTGTTGTTTTCCAGCTTTCACATGCATACGTAAGGGTTGATAGTACATTTGATTTGAATAGCCTAAGTTTTGTGTTTGTGCTGATTAGTTTTGATTTCTACAACTTTTCAAGGCTTCTGAAAGACATTGCTGCTTTAGCCATTCTGATTCTAATTTCTTTACTTGTATCCCCTTCTCGATCTCACTTCCAAGATAGATAAAGTGATCGATCTCTTCCACTGGTTTGTTTTCATGTACACATAATTTTATGATTATATAAATTTATGATCACTAACACCATATTCCCTATACGCCACTTGGCGTGACGGGGGTACTTTTCTTTTTTTCTTACTTATAAGTATAATTCACACTGCTTCCAGCTGGAATTAAACACAGGTTGTCCGAACATCACTAGCCTGGTCGGGTGGTTTTCCCAACTAAGCTAGAGAGGCCCCCTAGCTAATGTCGGGGCCTAAAGGTCTATGCAGAAGAAGAAGAGGACTCCCTGCTTGCCTCGGTTAGTTGACTTTGTTTCCAGAGCCGCTGATCCTAATGAAAGCAGTCAACTATGAGTTGCTGACCACTCTCAGCCCAGGTGGTGTCTAGTGGCAACTTGTCCTCCAAAGTATAACATCAAAGGACACATTAAAAATCCTAAAAATAAACTATAATCAGATATGGGGATTGCTCACATTTTACTGGGGAGATGTCTAAGGACAGCATCCAGAGCTTGTATAGCATCCAATGGAATCTGATGTGCACGACCTTCAAGAGCTTCCTCCAAAGCAAAGAGACTAACATGACCTAAAAATCTGATGCTGACTTTGAAAACTCGGTCCTGACCTTCACCTGGCAAGGTGACTTCCAAGTCGACCTGACACAGAAGAAGAATCAATTAGGTCAACAGCCACAATGACCTCAATAACTATCTATCTATCTATTGACCTTTCGAGCCATAGCTGGCCCATAGGGCATAGACCCAGACACTCTTTCTCTTATCTAAATTTTAATTCTAGCAGTTTTCAATCCTTGTAAAGATATTTTATCAAATCTCGCCATTTGTCTCTGTTCTGTGCAAGCATCTCTATCTCATTGAGGGAGGGAGCCGATTACTGCTGCTCTTGCCTCTCTGATCAATGTTCTTCTCAATGTTCTTCTCAATGTTCTTCTCAGTGTCTCTCTGGGTTGGCCTCTTTTCCTTTTACCTGTTATTTTCCATGTGAGGGCTTGCTTTGTTATTTGGTTATTATCTCTTATCACATGTCCAACATATGACCATTGTCTTTTCTTGATTACTGAAGATATTAGTGGTTGATTGGCGATTTCTCTAATTTCCTCATTTGTTTTGAATTTGTTCCACACTATACCAAGCATTTTCCTTAGACATTTATTTTCATTTTCTTTGCCTCAATAACTGCAGCTATCCAAATTATTAAAATTACCACAATCACTAAAATTACCAATAACTGAAATTATCAAAACTATGTCAGTTACCACAATTATCAAATTTGCCAATAACTACAATCACCAAAATTATACAAATTACCATAATCATTGATTGCTTGCATTCGCCCGATGACTAAAGGAGTACACCTCTTCATAATCCGCCCTTAAAAGGATGTTAAGTGAGCGTGTCTGCGATGAGTTGTGGTTTGCAATATAACTGTGATATTTGCGCCTTTCGGCCCAACACATCCAACATTAGCATGTCTTCACTCTTTAATCGCTACTTGCTTGGCCAGACTAGATTATCGGGACCTGGATTGTTATATTCGAGCTTTGTCTCTTTTCATGTGTTGAATTGCGCCCTCCACTTCACTCTGCATGATTCGTGGTTCTGTGTTTGAATTGTTTAGCTCTGGTCTTTTATCATCATAGAGTTGACTGATATATTCTGTCCATCTTTCCATTGTCATCTCCTGTCCCATTCTTATATTTCCTTCCTTTGATTTCACACATCCTGAAACTTTGATTTCTTTTCTTCCTGTTAATTAATTAACTGATTGTGCATAAATTTTGAGTCTTTCTTTTGTTGTTTTTCCATTTCTTCACATTTCTGTTTTAACCATCCTTCCTTGGCAGCCAGCGTGAAACTTGGGGAAAAATAAATACTCACACAAAACGCAGTCTTTTGGTACTTCACAAGATATATAAAGCTGGCACACACAAACTAATGTTCAACAAACAACAAATTGGTCAATGGACATAGCTGGATTATTGTTTCTGGATGAGCAAATTTCAACTGATCAAGATCCTACGCCACCTGCTCATAGTGAATGTCAAGATAAAGTCAGATGTGTTGGGCCAAAAATACTGCAGATGACTGCAAACCACAACACAACACATCTATGTCCAGTTATTTTTATTTCAACGGTTGATGATGTGTAGAGTTGCAACTCAACAAATACAAAATAGAAAGAAAGAAAGAAGATGTTAATGAAATCATTCACCAACCTTGTCTGCACCTATGGGAAGAGCATCTTTGCTGTAGAGATTCTTCTTGCCATCATAGACAGGTTTTTGTCCTTGAAAGATTTTGTGTTGGTACGCAGTGACCATGGTCTCAACAATTTCTCTAGGAAACAAGAGGCATTTCAACATATTTGTCATTTGTTGACTAAACCTGTGAGTTATCAAACCCTGCACAGTTGTTTGTCAAAGATACTTTAGCTGATTTCTTCATTTGTGTCTTTCAATCAAGATAAAATACACATCCTTCTCCTACTATACACTCAAAGTGATTAGAAGAAGATGCATCTTAAAATTTTTAATACTTTTGTGGTTAAAAGTAAGTTTAATATAGTAAAAAGTAAAGTACCCCCCGTCACGCCAAGTGGCGTATAGGGAAATATGGTGTTAGTGACCCTATATTTTACAGACCTTCAGCACATGATTTTTGGGGTAATGTGGTCGGTATTACGCCCGTGCTGCTTCACTTTCCCAGAAAAAATCCGGTACCCATTTAAGGCTGGGTGAACCCGGAGCCGTCGGTTGGGATCGAACCCTACCCCTTGTCCGTAGTAGTCCAGTTCACTAACCACTGAGCTATCGCGGCTCCCACTAATTTTTAGGGAATTAGTAAAACCCAGGTGTCCTCGCCAGGGTACGAACCCCGGCTGTTGCCGTGGTAAGCCAACCGCCTATCGATTGCGCTAACCGGACACCCAAGTTTAATATGACTGTATAATATACCTGAAACTCTCATATTTGCTATCTGTTATCTTTTTGTTACAAACATTAACAACTAAAATATCATTCACATATAAGTACATGTATTTACTTCTTTTGTGTGTGTGTGTTATCATAAATTATTGAGGTACGATGCAGAATGGCTTGCGCAAAAGCTGCTTTCCAAAAAATGAGGAAGATAGTGTGAAATCCATTTTTGACAATAGAAACAAGAAAAAGAGTTCTTAAATATTATGTAGAGCCAGTCTTAACAAATGGATGTGAATCACGGACAATAGGACAACAGATACAAAAACAACTGGAGGCTGTAGAAATGTGGTTTTACAGAAGAATGTTGAGAATACCGTGGACGGATAAAGAAGAGTAATGAAAACGTTCTGTTTGAGGCCAAAGCAAAGGGAGAGCTAATTTCCAATATTAGGAAGAAACAATCATCAGTCCGGCTTGCTGCAGGAGCTACTGAGTTTAGTGCTCTGCGCCCACTGTGAGCTGTGTTTCATCTGGATGATGTTTCTATATTCAGATTGCTTACAATGAATGATTATATCGTATGATGAAGGACAGTTCAGCTGTGTTCACTTTCGGTGCTGATACACCTTATGTCTTTTGACATGTGCTGTGTTTGCTATGATGGGGACTGTAGCTGCCTTTCTTTGTTTGGATATTAATTGATGTTAATTCGGATGATTCCACTGGCATGGGCGGTTGAGCAATGATGGATTTTTATTTATTTGCAGTGATACTGGGGCTTTCAAATAAATATAACTACATTAAGCCAGCTTCAGCATTTTATTTAGCATCGATCAGCACTACCCCAAGCTGTCTATCTTTTCTAGAAAAATTGTCAGTACACATTTACAGTTGACTGAACCTAGATACTGACAGTCATGAAGATACAGACTTTCATTTAAGGATGTTTAAGCAGAATAAAAGGATGGAAATAGAAGGACAAACCTACTAACTTAGAGTTATGGGAGAGTACGTGACAAATACTATTGGACAAAGAGATACAATGAAGACGATGGCGCTGGACACACACTGTGGAAGTCAAACGAGAGCATTACATGACAAGCCCGTTTTGGAATTCCAAGGGGAGGAGACAAAGAGGAAGACCAAAATATATGTGTAGAAGACAGGTGGAAGCAGAGATATAAAAGATGGGGAAAACATTGAGCAATCTTAAGAGAATGTCATAAAACAGAATGGCATGGAAAGTATTTGTTGAAGACCTATGCTCCTCAGGGAGTTGAAAGCATTTGTTGAAGACCTATGCTCCACAGGGAGTTGAAAGTATTTGTGGAAGACCTATGCTCCACAGGGAGTTGAAAGTATTTGTTGAAGACTTATGCTCCACAGGGAGTTGAAAGTATTTGTGGAAGACCTATGCTCCACAGGGAGTTGAAAGTATTTGTTGAAGACCTATGCTCCACAGGGAGTTGAAAGTATTTGTTGAAGACCTATGCTCCACAGGGAGTTGAAAGTATTTGTGGAAGACCTATGCTCCACAGGGAGTTGAAAGTATTTGTTGAAGACCTATACTCCACAGGGAGCTGAAAGTATTTGTTGAAGACCTATACTCCACAGGGAGCTGAAAGTATTTGTTGAAGACCTATACTCCACAGGGAGCTGAAAGTGTTTGTTGAAGACCTATACTCCACAGGGAGCTGAAAGTATTTGTTGAAGACCTATACTCCACAGGGAGCTGAAAGTATTTGTTGAAGACCTATACTCCACAGGGAGTTGAAAGTATTTGTTGAAGACCTATACTCCACAGGGAGCTGAAAGTATTTGTTGAAGACTTATGCTCCACAGGGAGCTGAAAGTATTTGTTGAAGACCTATGCTCCACAGGGAGCTGAAAGTATTTGTTGAAGACCTATACTCCACAGGGAGCTGAAAGTATTTGTTGAAGACCTATGCTCCACAGGGAGCTGAAAGTATTTGTTGAAGACCTATACTCCACAGGGAGCTGAAAGTATTTGTTGAAGACCTATACTCCACAGGGAGCTGAAAGTATTTGTTGAAGACCTATACTCCACAGGGAGCTGAAAGTATTTGTTGAAGACCTATACTCCACAGGGAGTTGAAAGTATTTGTTGAAGACCTATGCTCCACAGGAAGTTGAAAGTATTTGTTGAAGACCTATACTCCACAGGGAGCTGAAAGTATTTATTGAAGACCTATACTCCACAGGGAGCTGAAAGTATTTGTTGAAGACCTATACTCCACAGGGAGTTGAAAGTATTTGTTGAAGACCTATACTCCACAGGGAGCTGAAAGTATTTGTTGAAGACCTATACTCCACAGGGAGCTGAAAGTATTTGTTGAAGACCTATACTCCACAGGGAGCTGAAAGTATTTGTTGAAGACCTATACTCCACAGGGAGCTGAAAGTGTTTGTTGAAGACCTATACTCCACAGGGAGCTGAAAGTATTTGTTGAAGACCTATACTCCACAGGGAGCTGAAAAGAAGAACCCAGAAGCTGGTTGGCTGAGCCTGAACTCTTGCCCTGAGCATTCCAGTTTACTTACCACAGCTCTACCCTGCATAATAAATCTCAAGTGTATATGTTTTATTATTCTCCTTCTTTCCTTCCTCATTTCCCTCTCAGTAATAAAGGGAGATATAGTTTGCTGTCTTTTGCTCTTCTGTTGGCCTCTGCTGCTGTATTGTTTCCTTGTGTTTTTAACAATCCATCAATCCATCTTTTGCTCTTCTGTTGGCCTCTGCTGCTGTATTGTTTACTAGTGTTTTTAAAAATCCATTATTCCATCTTTTGCCCTTTTGTTGGCCTCTGCTGCTGTGTGCTAGTGTTTCTAATAATCCATCAATCCATCTATTTCTATGTCAGCCCCTGGGTCTAGTATTTTCATAGCTTTTGTTGAAGGCCTTTTTATCTTTCTGTTTTATTGCGTGGTCCAACTATATTATATGTTGTTTCTGTTTAATGGCATAAATTACATTAGCTTTAATTTCTTTGTTCTTCATTTTTTATCTTATCTCTTAGGCTGTATTTTGTTACACATTTCATATCACAGGTGGTTATTTTGCTTATTGTTCTTGAGTTTAACGTCTAGATCTGATACAACTGTAGAATGAAGATTGTTTTTTAGTGTCCGATTTGCATCTTGGACTATTTCTTTGTTGGACTGTAGTGGTGACATCTGTTTGATGGTTCGACAAGCTTTGCTTAATTTATTATTTTTATTTCAGATAAGACTTCACAAACATGCAAATGTCATTTCTAACAGAAAATATTGAACATACCTGTTAACCCTGCGAGGACATTTGTCTGGTATGATAAGACTTCACAAACATGCAAATATCATTTCTAACATAAAATATTGAACATACCTGTTAACCCTGCGAGGACATTTGTCTGGTATGATAAGACTTCACAAACATGCAAATGTCATTTCTAACAGAAAATATTGAACATACCTGTTAACCCTGCGAGGACATTTGTCTGGTATGATAAGACTTCACAAACATGCAAATGTCATTTCTAACAGAAAATACTGAACATACCTGTTAACCCTGCGAGGACATTTGTCTGGTATGATAAGACTTCACAAACATGCAAATGTCATTTCTAACAGAAAATACTGAACATACCTGTTAACCCTGCGAGGACATTTGTCTGGTATGATAAGACTTCACAAACATGCAAATGTCATTTCTAACAGAAAATACTGAACATACCTGTTAACCCTGCGAGGACATTTGTCTGGTATGATAAGACTTCACAAACATGCAAATGTCATTTCTAACAGAAAATACTGAACATACCTGTTAACCCTGCGAGGACATTTGTCTGGTATGATAAGACTTCACAAACATGCAAATGTCATTTCT
The DNA here is from genome assembly GCA_032433765.1 of Megaustenia siamemsis. Classification (NCBI taxonomy): domain Eukaryota; kingdom Metazoa; phylum Mollusca; class Gastropoda; order Stylommatophora; family Ariophantidae; genus Megaustenia; species Megaustenia siamemsis. The sequence continues at coordinate 28,780,234 of JAVIAB010000041.1, forward strand.
AACAGAAAATACTGAACATACCTGTTAACCCTGCGAGGACATTTGTCTGGTATGATAAGACTTCACAAACATGCAAATGTCATTTCTAACAGAAAATACTGAACATACCTGTTAACCCTGCGAGGACATTTGTCTGGTATGATAAGCACTTCATAATGGTGAATGATTCCTTTAGGTACACGGACCTGGAAGTGATTGGCCCGAAGAGAAATGGTCCGTCCGTGAGTTCCGACATTAGGTCGTGATGGAGAAATGAACTCTGCTTGCTTCTGTGGTGGGGTTGTGGGTTTGGCAATTGGTGTGGGAGGTGGCAGCGGTACTGAAAAAGATGACTGACAAGATTTACCACTTGATGTAGTTATATCTCCAATGGTTTCAAAGAGAAGTATTTTCCTACATAAAATAATAAAAATGTAGAAAAAGAAAGAATCTCGTCATTCTACATGACATATAGGAAATATGTTAACACCATTATTATTTTAATGGTGGTCAGTGGGGCCTGGGTAGTCAAGAGGTACTGTGCCTGCCTCTGGACAAGAACAATCCGGGTTCAAAGCCATCACAAGTAGTGGTGTATTTTTTTCTCAAAATAAGAAAAATTAATCCTCGGTTTCTTTGTGACATTACCCTCCCCTGATCACTGGGCAGTGAGATTCGATGTCTAGCCCTCTCAGATAACGGCAATAAATTGGAGGTCCCGTGTACATTCACACATATTAAAAAACTCTTTGCAGTTAAATAAAATAAAAATGTAGACTATATACTTGATTGCTGTCCTTGAAAAGTTGTCGGCAAAAACCTATCCACATTGTGGATTCCAGCCGTGGTTACAGAGCTCATACATGTGGGTATGGATCTGCACCGATTTTCTCGCAAATCTTAAAGGGGATATCAGAACACCTAAAGATTAGTTTGGTGATGATGATCCTAAAAAGAAAACAAGCAAACATTTAAAAATCATTTGCACTTCTTTTTCTCAGAATGTGGCCGACCGTACATTTCCCATAACAAAATCTGGTTCCCTTTTAATGTGGTGTGAACTTAGAAGCTGCCAATCAGTGTTGAACCTGGCCTCTTGTCCTTGGTGGTCTCTTGGAAAAAATGTTGTCTGTATTCTCCAGATGAAATGTGTCAGACGAATGACAGGAAACAGTGTGAGAGATAAGATCAGAAAAGAAGAACTGAGAAAAAAGCTAGGAATAGCCCTCGCCATAGAATATATAAAGAAACAACAGATAAAATTGTTTGGTCGTGTGACAAGGCAGAGTAATTAAAACACAACACAACAAGCCCTCAATAAACGTTACGAGAATACCAGACACAAGGGTCGACCACGAAAAAGATGTATCGATAGAATATTAGAAGCACTAGGAAACGTAATGGCAGCAGAGGCGAACAGAAGAGCAAAAGACCGCAAATGATATCTCCCCTCGACGCTGAAACGCAAATGAGTAAGGAAAGAAGAGGAAGATTCACCATATCATAGAAAAGTGCATTCACTTATACCATTTTTTGGTTGTTTGACAGTTTTGTTATGTGGGATTTTTTTTCAATTTGCGTACACTGGAGTAGTGAAGCGAATGTGGGTACTCTCTATTCAGTGATGTTATTTGAAATTGTCACCTATGCAGCCAAATATGGCCTGCACAGAGTTTGACCTTTCTTGTTTTTGTTTGCGTTTGCCAGCTTGAAATCTTTAGCAAAGTCCTGCGGGACAATATTTTGAGTGAATATAACTTTTTAATTAGGAAGAAACAATCATCATTTTTTGGCTGCCATGTAATGAGAAGAGAACAACTGGAATATATTGTAACAACTGGAAAAATTGAGGGACGAAGAGATAGAGGGAAGCAAAGAGAAAAAATACCGGACAGCTTAAGATAATGGCTTGGCAGAAGGTCAACAACAGAATTGATAAATAACTGTCGAGATCGAAAGTTGTAGAGAGACATGATCACCTACGCCAGCAGGCCGGGTTCTTAATGACGATAACTTTTTCCTATTTCTCACACTGGCTACCATGTGATCAGGTGTTCCCCGCCATACCGGCAGATATTCTCCGACTTCACAAGTTCTCTCATATTTTTTAATCGCCGAGATTTGTAACGTTTCAGGTAGATTTTTCATATTAATTTTGCCCGTGCAGCAGCCCTACTCTTTTTGGCTTCCAACTGCCAAGAGTTCTTTAACGTTCGCAGAATACACACTGGACTGCCTGTTTTTCACCGTCAGGGCTGGTTTTCCGTCAGGGCTGGTTTTCCGTCAGGGCTGGTTTTCCGTCAGGGCTGGACATTGAATATAACTACCCAGAGACCAGGAGAGGGTAAAGCCGTGGATTCGATTTTATTTTTATTTTTTATTTTCCACCGCCTGTGGTCGGAATCGAACCTGGGATCTTCTTGCCTAGAGGCCGACGTCTCAACTCTAGACCACCCATCCCCCTTTTCAGATACTAATTTGTCATTTAAACCATTTTGATAGTTCTGTTTGTTTTCGGTGTTTTTTTTTTGAGGGAACTGAAGTGAGGCAGTGACTGTGTAAATACTCTCTTTTTTTTATGGAAGTCATTTGGAACTATCACCTGTGCAGCCAAGTAGGGCATGAAAGGAGGGTTACCTTGTCAACAGAATTTACCAAAGTGCTTGTGGAGATTCTGTGACATGAGGTGGAATGGATAAGGCAAATGAATTCTCAACTGTAATTAAACGGATTCCATGAATAGAATAGAATAGAATAGAATAGAATAGAATAGAATAGAATAGAATAGAATAGAATAGAATAGAATAGAATAGAATAGAATAGAATAGAATAGAATAGAATAGAATAGAATAGAATAGAATAGAATAGAATAAAAATCTAGTCCTCAGCAAGCCTGTTCACTACTTCTCTACCCATCCGTGTGAGTCTGAAAAATTCATAACGATGAAAAAGTCGACTGAAAATATTAATATAACAGCTGATCTCTGTTGCTCTTACGATACCTCTAGCATGAGAGTTGAAGCTCTGTCCTATCCAGTGCCATCGTCATCGCTGTATTTCCATACTTCTGTGTTAGTGATTTTGTCAGGCCATTTCGATCCTTTTATTCTGTGTAAGCAACCATTAATGAAGGTCTGTATCTTCATGATTGTCATTTTTGTTGTTTTCCATGTTTCACAGCCATATAATAAGACTGACTTAACATTGGAGTTGAAAATTTTTATTTTTGTATTTAACCTAATTTTTTGGACTTCCATATGTTTCCCAGTGCAACGAATGCTCCTCTTGCTTTTGATATCCTTATTTTGACATCCTTCTCTGTTCCTCCCTCTTTGTCTGTATTACTGCCCCAATATATGTAAGATTGTATATCTTGTAAAGGTATGTCTCCTATTATTAATTGGTAAAAAAAATGTGTTTATTAAATAACCCTTCCGTGCTGAAGTCGGATGTGTTGTGCTGAAAGGCGCAGATATCACAGTTTAACTGCAAACCACAACACAAGGCAGACACACCCACATAACATCCTTTTGAGGGCGGATGACGAATAGGTGTATTCTTTAGTTATCGGGTGAACACAAACAACAACAAATAACCATTGGCAGTTAAAAATAAAAAAGAGCAGGCCAAATAACAGCTGTCCAGGCAAAAATAGTTCATCAAAATCTACCCATGTCGACGATGAATGCATGGGGCCGAAAGATATCACATTTTTGACATATACTAGCGGCAAATTGCATCCATGCCTGCTTAACACTTTCTGTACGGAAGCTTTTTATCGACGCAACGGAAGAGATTTCAGAGACAAAATTGTTCATGGTTTTAAGAATCAATCTACATATTTATATTTATCTAACATATAACATATTATATATGAAGGTTTAGATAATTGAACAAGCTATTAGATTTCACCAATATCAAGATGATACAAGACATGTAAAAAGAATATGGTTTGATAGCGTTCACACTAATCAAATTGAGCATGGCGCACTATGAGGCGGAACGTACGCTGCCGAAATCGGCATGGCGCACAATGCAGCACAAACTACAGAAAGAGTTAAAGGGAGAACACTAAAAAATAAGAAGAAGATAAAGAATAAAAAAGACACCACTAAAATTATCTTCTTACCAGTTTGCTGAATCAAAGGGAAGTTAATAAGCAGACCTGACTGACCTGTGGAGAACAAATTTGTGTCAGACGTCAACGAGGTATTTCATTTCATAGCTGCTTGTTGTAACTTTAAAGTGGTATTTTATTTACAATCCTTACAATTTTGGGGTAATTATGGATGAAGATGCTTTGAGTCAACTACAGATAGAGATGGAGGAAAGGCAAAGAGAAAAGATACCAGACAGCCTAAGAGAATGGCTTGGCAGAAGGTCAACAACAGAAATGATAAATAACTGTCGAGATTGAAAGTTGTGGAGAGACATGATCACCTATGCCAGCAGCCCAGTACTTGATGATGATGTGATCATTTTAATGTACAAACAACATATTTATTACCATTCACAGTGATAGGGTGTTCTTCTTTCTATTCTCTTTTCACTGATACCTAAGAGATGTCATGGTTATATCATTTGTCGTTCTTGAGCTGCTCGAACTGTCTGAATTAGTGATTTTCCTTTGTTGTTACGTGACTGCATCTATCCATCTTCTTCCGGGTCTTCCTCTTGGTCTTTTTCTATGCATTCTTGAGAAGTACGCCCTTGATGGTGATTGGTGAGGATTCATTCTGACCAGGTGGCCAAACCATTTAAGTTGTTGTTGTTCTATATATTCTTGGCAGGGTTTTGTTCCTACCATTTTTCTTATGGTTTCATTTGGTATTCTATCTCTTCTTGTGTTGTTTGTTACTTTTCTCAAGCATCGCATCTCATATGTATTGATCTTTCTTAAATGTGATTTAGAAAGGGTCTGACTTCCGTCTCCAAGATGGTGTTCCTAGTCCACATCCTCTCGATCGCTGCAGAAAGTGCGTCCAGGGTCTGATTAATTTTGGTTCTCCGTTGCACTTTTCTGCGTTAAAGTCAAAATGATGATATACTTAATACATCTGTGCCGATAAAGCGAGGTCGTAGGCCAACAACAGTCCGTTTTTGACAAATCAAGTGTTGTGAGTGAGACCTTACACCGTCTAGACTTGATCTGCGCTTTACGTCACATTGGTGCTGTTCATGACCGTTGTTGGAATTCCTTGATGTAAGTTATTTCCATGTTACTCATTAATGTAAACTACTTCGTCAGCCGCAGGTTTGTCTCTTTGGAGAATTTGCTTCATGTTTTGTTCACTGTAGGCTGCTTATACTAGAGTAATCAGAAATCTAAAGGGAGCGAGATTGTGTGTTCGACATTATTGTGTGCTACGTCATCGTAATGGTTCCCTAGACCGGCTGTGTGCTAATCTTACGGTCTGCTGTTTGATGTGCGACTGGGATAATTTGACGACTAAGTGTGTGTCTATATGTTCGGAATTAGAGTCAACAATGATGGCCTAACATCATCAAGTGCTACGATGATCATCATTTTTAAGAGGATGTGAATTACCGGTATATGGGGATAGGCGACAGAAGGCTATGCATGAAAAGTGTTCCTTGTTGCAGTTTCCTCATATTCCAAGTCACATGTCTGTGTTAGTCACCTCTAGTAACTCGGGCAGATGGTGCTTGTAAACCTGGGAGGGCCAACCATCTAAGGGCAGAATCCCCTTACAGAAAAGATCATCTGCTGCCTTGCAGGAAGATTGGGGACAATCAAAGGTTAAGGAAAGCAAACCTGAACAAAATGCTGGCTGAAATCGGATGCACTGGGCTACTGGAGTAGAACACAGTGCAACGTTTTAACAGGTATTCAAGCGGAGTGGATCTAACAGGCTTAAACAGACAGCTGTCTTCGTGTGAGAGTCTGGAGTCCTACTCTGATTGAGTCCTGATCACAGAGAGAAAGAGAAAGGGTCCATGTTTGACTTTCATGTGCTGGCAACACGATGCAATTTTCGATGGGAGTCAAATTTAAGTTATATAGGAATTTGAATGCCCGTAATAAAAGAAATTCAAATGTTCTTGTGTGTGATTTCGAACGGATTTATTTGTAATAGGGTGTTAACAATCTAAAACAAATAAATTCAGAAATTTGTTTCACCTATCATTATGCAGAATAAATCCTTAGATCATCAAACTGAAAATTCACTTAATTTTGAAATTACACCCTTAGACAAAGAGCACTCATATGAATTCATCCATTTAAAGTACAAACAACATATTTAAAACATTAAAAACTTAAACCATGAGAATTGGTAAACAAACCCTACAAAATGTATACAGAGCATCACAAAAAGATCAGATGTTTACAAGTTTCAGTTATGTTTTCGCAAAAACAAAAATGTAAACAAATCACAGAACATTACACCATACTTCAATGACTAGCAAGTGGAAATGATCAAGCAGTGAATATTAAAATACAGATTTATTTAAATCGAAACAAATGCTATTTTTAATGGAAAGACACTCTGGCCACTGTCTGGGGCCAGGTGTCTGGAACAGTATATAGCCACCGGTCAGGGGTGTAATAAGGGTTAAACAGCTTAAGGACAATACCTACCCTTCCCAACATGCTGTCCAAGGTTAAAGCCATGACCTGAAAAATAGCAAGAATAATAATAACGACAAAAATAATAACAATAATAAAATAATCAATCAGCTATCTTAACCACCATAGTTCACATGACATTTGAGCTTCACTCACTGGGTGCCACATACTAATCAAAGGTCGGATACCATGGAGTGCTATTTTGCTCTGACTGAAGGTTGGCTTTTACAACACAACAGGCCCTTTTTTTGGAATCCCCAGGGGAAATGACAAAGAGGAAGACCAAGAAATTCTTGGAGAAGACAGACAGAAGCAGAGATGAAGATGATGGGGAAGACATGGAATGATCTTAAAAGAATGGCAAGAAACAGAACGACTTGAAAGTGTTCCTTTTAATGTCTCTTTAGGTCTTCCTCTTTTCCTGTATCCTGATGTTTCCCTTAGAAGAGTATGTTTTGGAATACTACTATGAGCTCATCATCATCATCAAGTACCGGGCCTGCTGTCATAGGTGATCATGTCTCTCCACAACTTTCAATCTCGACAGTTATTTATCATTTCTGTTGTTGACCTTCTGCCAAGCCATTCTCTTAAGCTGTCTAGTATTTTTTCTCTTTGCTTCCCTCTATCTCTTCGTCCCTCAATTTTCCCAGTTATTACTCTATATTCCAGTTGTTCTCTTCTCATTACATGGCCAAAAAATGATGATTGTTTCTTCCTAATTTTGGAAATTAGCTCTCTTTTTGCTTTGGCCTCTTTCAGAACATTTTCATTACTCTTCTTAGCTATCCATGGTATTCTCAACATCCTTCTGTAAAACCACATTTCTACAGAATCCAGTGATTTTCTTGTCTGTTGTCCTATTGTCCATGATTCGCATCCATATGTTAAGACTGGCTCTACATAACATTTAAGAACTCTTTTCTTGTTTCTATTGTCAAAAATGGATTGCATAGTATCTTCCTCATTTTTTTGGAGCTAAATAACTATGAGCAAAATTATTATAACATTTATGTCTACGCATTTTAATTTGTGTCTCGTTTTCCATGATGAAAACCTTTTACTTCAACCATGGATTGTCTCTTGTGTTGCTCTTTTGCTTTGTTACTTCTGTTTTCAATGCTGCAGTCAGAAATAATATTATGCCCATCCTACTATATTGTAGACGGGGACTGGGGCATTATTGAAGTCAAGGTCAGAGCGATGTATTTTTAGATGGTTGCTGAGAGACCAGAGAAGAATGGTTCAAAATAGATCAAGTGTCAAGGTCATGAGTGAGTGTATGAATTATTATAGATATAGGTCAGACACTACGTCACCAGATGCAACATCACCAACAAAAACGGGGGGGGGGGGGGGGGGGGAATATCTAAACCTGTGACTGAGAGCACAACACTTAGCACAGAGAACCAGAGATAGCTGGGTTGGGTAACACTGCGAGGGATTTAGCCCGCAACCCAGAGGGACTGAGTGCCCAAGGAACCTCAGATGGAACAAACGACTCACAAATCTGAAGGATATATCTGCCAGAGGAGGCAAAGACTAAGTCAACCAGAGACAAGAAACGCTCTCTCGCAAAGAAGCGGAACACATCAAGACTGAAACTCTCACTTAGTAATTTGAGAGAGAAATCTGCCGGAATGGTAAAGAAGCTAAGTCAACCAGAAACTAGAGCTTAGATAAGCAATGGATACAAGATGAGTCGCATATCGTCATCATCAAATGCTATCTCGGCAACGAAGGTTGGCTACAATGGAGCGCCATTCTGCTCTGTCTCTTGCTTTGATGGTGCAGGTTGTCATAGGCTGGTTTGTCCATCTTTTTATGTTACTCGTCCATGTTAGTCTTGGTGTGCATCTGCCTCTTTTACCTTGTATTTTCTCCTCCAGGATTACTTTTAGTAGGCTGTTGTAACTTTTAACATGGCCCAAAAATCAAATTGTCTTGTTTGAAGTGCGTTTAGTAGTTCTCTTTCATTGTTAGTTGTTTTGAGACTTCATCGTTTGTTTTCTTTTCTTTCCATCCAATTCTACCTATTCTTCTATATATCCACATTTCAAAGGCTTCAATTTTCTGTTCTGTTTTCTTGTCTAATGTCCATGTTTCTGCACCATATAGGAATGTTGAGAAGACATAACATTTTGTTATTCTTAGTTTTAGCCCTGGTGTTATTTGTTTTGATGTTTTAGTATGTTCTTCATGGCATTAAAATTACTTTTTGCCATTCCTATTCTTTTGTTTATTTCAGTTGTCCATTTTCCATCACTGGTTATAGTATGTCCAAGGTAGTTGTAGTTCTGAACTGTCTCCAGGTCTATTCCTTCAACTTTGATATCCACTTATAGGTTTTGTCGCATAACAAGCCAAAATGGCGATAGCTAAGTCGACCAGAAACAAAGAAACGCTTGGAGAGAGAGAATGCACAGTCAAGCACACGGAGAGAAAGACAGAAACCATGAGCTGGAGTAAGAATATTCACGTAAAGAGCCTCACCGATCACAGGACATTTCAGATTCCGAGATGTGAACTATTTAAGTTATGTACATAGATACATTTATGATTAGTGTAGGCACAGACTCACTAGGAGTGTGAGTTGTGAACTATTTAAGTTATGTACATAGATACATTTATGATTAGTGTAGGCACAGACTCACTAGGAGTGTGAGCTGTGAACTATTTAAGTTATGTACATAGATACATTTATGATTAGTGTAGGCACAGACTCACTAGGAGTGTGAGATGTGAACTATTTAAGTTATGTACATAGATACATTTATGATTAGTGTAGGCACAGACTCACTAGGAGTGTGAGATGTGAACTATTTAAGTTATGTACATAGATACATTTATGATTAGTGTAGGCACAGACTCACTAGGAGTGTGAGCTGTGAACTATTTGGAGTTTATGTACATAGGTACATTTGTGATTAGTGATTCTGCAGCTGTTTAGACCGCAAAGTGGTTATGACTTGTGTATTCCAGTTGGACTTTTTGATAAACCGAAATTAGTATGTTATTACACCTTATGACTTGTTAACTTTGTATACATATATATGTTGTAGACATAATGGTTACATAAAGAAAGGTTCAGGAGGACAAAAGTGCCTAACAATAATAATATTATCCTACTATAATATATCTTTTATAGATAAAAAAATTTAACTTCTCAACCTTTTTAGGTTGACAGTGAGTTGAATTTTTTAAGTGAAGATAAACTGGTATAAGACATTTTCAAATGGCTTAGACATTTTAAACACTTTTTATATTTGCGAATATAATTGCTACTTAGATAAATGTTATTTAAGAGAACGGAAAGGAGGCGAAGGCGCGCCTCCCAGCACCAGAGCTGGAAGTTGTCAGTGATCCACAGCTGATGGCTTGCACCCGGATTGGTGACCAGTACCATCCAGACCCTGCTCCACCTCTCCGTGGTGCCTCTAGTAACAGACTAACCTGTCTAGTCTGGCCAAGCGAGTAGGGATCGAAGAGGGAAGACAACCCGGTACTCAAAAATGTCATGCTGAAGTCGGATGTGTTGGGCCGAAAGATGCAAATATCACAGTTATACTGTAAACCACAACACAACGCAGACATGCCTACTTAACGTCCTTTTAAGGGCGGATGATGACGAGGTACACTCCTTAAGTCATCGGGCGAACGCAAGAAAGCAAGCATTTAAGAGAACATATGACTGCTGAACGATGTATACAAATTTTAAGTTTTATATTTTTGGTAAAGTCTTTTATTAAAAAAACAACTAATAATAGTGGTTTTATTTCTAGAAGATGTTCAGCAGTGCTATATAGAGCCAATTCTGACCTATGGAAGTGGATCATAGATAGTAGACAAACAAATAAAAAAAATGATTAGAGGCCACAGAGATGGAATTTCTCCGAAGAAATACTCCATCTTCCTATGGTCAACTAAGGAAAAAAGACACATTATTGGTTGAAATTTCCTGTGAGTACATGGCTTGCTGCCTTGGTGGCTGAGTGGTTAATGTGCTGGCTTCCTGATCAGAAGGGTTCAGGTTCAATTTCCAGAAATGGTGGATTTTTTTTTCAGACCAACAAAGCTCCAGGGATAACCCAGCCTCTAAAAATGGTTACCAGAGATTATTCAGGAAAGTAAAGGTGGTTTGGCATGATACCGACCAGGTCACCCAAAAATGTGCAGTGGTCATAAAAAAATATGGGGTCACTAACACTATATTCCCCATACACCTAGCAAGATGTAGAGAGTACATGGTTCACACAGATTTCATTGGGAAAGAGTAACTAAAGATGTTCGCCTGTGTACTGCCGGGGCTCGAAAGGGTAGTAAAGAATAATGGCGCTGTACCCTACCAGGCATGTTCGTAAGAGGCGAGAAAGGAGGGTTAGGCATGGGACTGACTATCCCATACTGTACAAAAATAAGCAAAAAAAAACCCCTCACAAACATGGACAAATCAAAAAGCCATCTGAGAGTATTACACAACAGGCCCTTTTTTGGAATCCCCAGGGGAAAAGACAAAGAGGAAGACCAAAGAATTCTTGGTGAAGACAGATAGGAGCAGAGATGAAGATGATGGGGAAGACATGGAATGATCTTAAAAGAATGGCATGAAACAGAACGACTTGGTAAGTGTTTGTTGAAGACCTATGCTCCACAGGGAGCTGAAAGGTAGAAGAAGAAGAAGAACTGAACAGGTATGGTACCACTTATTGTCACAAGAGCTTTCTTAGTGTTAACGTTTGGACAATAACTCTTGTGCATTCTCTCTATGCCTTGACTCCACAACACAGAGGAAAGTGACCATCAGTAGCTTTGAATGGACCCTTTCAAGCCAGGGAGTCTGACACCCTCACCTACCAGTTGGGCCCCATGGGATGAGCACCATATTGCTGTCTTCTAGACAGTGACACCTTCATGGTTAGAATTTACTTGCATTGTTATCTTAGGCATGTAGCCCATCATCAAAGGCCAGTATCATGAAAAATGGAAACAAGAACACCCAAAGTATAACGAGAGGGATGGATACATCCAACTATCAAGGAGGGATCAAGTCATCATACTTCACGTACACACTGACCACAACAGAATGAGAAACCACATGTTCAACAAACTCAAAATAAGAACTACCAGCCAATGCCACTGTAATAACATGACAACAAAACATGTTCTACAGGATTGCCCCAATACACAGACACGAGAAGGACAACGTGGTCCACACCCACCTCCCTGGAAGAGAAACTATATGGGGCAATCGAATCACTTAAACAGACAGCTGCCTTCATAAGAGAGTTTGGAATCCTAGTCTAAATGAGCCATGATCACCGAAGAAGTAGGCATGTAGCCCAATGCATCCAATTTCAACATGTTTGTGTCTTGCTTTTCCTGGTCCATGCCCTTTGACCTGTCAAGCTTAGATAATTCTTTGGTGGTATTGCTACCACTAGAATAACTTTTGGGGATATGAGAACAACAAAGTGGTAGAGACATGAACAAATAAATGTGTACAGATGCTCTACTAGTAAAGTTTTCATGCATAAAATTTCATTTTACAGTAGAACATCTATTGGGTTAAAATCTTGCATGGTGCCAGATCTGACTGAACATTGGCTGCTCATCGCTGCCAGATCTGACTGAACATTGGCTGCTCATCGCTGTCAGATCTGACTGAACATGGCTGCTCATCGCTGTCAGATCTGATTGAACATGGCTGCTCATCGCTGTTAGATCTGACTGAACATGGCTGCTCATCGCTGCCAGATCTGACTGAACATTGGCTACTCATCGCTGTCAGATCTGACTGAACATTGGCTGCTCATCGCTGTCAGATCTGACTGAACATTGGCTACTCATCGCTGTCAGATCTGACTGAACATTGGCTACTCATCGCTGTCAGATCTGACTGAACATGGCTGCTCATCGCTGTCAGATCTGACTGAACATGGCTGCTCATCACTATCAGATCTGACTCATGCTAACATTCAAGATATTAGAAATGCAAAAAACACTTACTAAATGCAGTATGTCCGTTATCACCTGAAAGAAAATAAATAAATCATATCATCTTTTTGTTGGAAAATACATAATGATAATTAGATTTAGTCTGACTGTACTAAAAATAAAATGAATATATGCTGATATGTTTAAGCCTCAGTGGCAGAGTTGTTAGTGTGCTAACTTCCTGATTATAAGGGTCCAGATTAAATTTCCAGAAGTGGCAGATTTTTTTTGGGGGGGCCAACATGGCTCTGGGGTTCACCCAGCCTCTAAAAATGGGTACTAGAGATTTTTTCTAGGAAGTGAAAAGTGGCCAGTTGTGATACCGACCTCATCAACCAAAAATGTGTCACGGGCATGAAAAAATATAGCCATTAACACCATATTCCTCGTATGCTATCAAGGTGTGGAGTGAACCGTTACTTTACGTTTAACTCTTTCCGTAAAAAGCTTTTTATCAACGCAACGGAAGAGATTTCAGAGATAAAATTGTTCATGGTTTTAAGAATCAATCTACATATTTATATTTATCTAACATATAACATATTATATATGAGTTTTTAGATAATTGAACAAGGAATTAGATTTCACCAATACCAAGATGATACAAGACTTGTAAAAAGAATATGGTTTGATGGCATTCACACTAATCAAATTGAGCATGGCGCACTATGCGGCAAAATGTATGTTGCCGAAATTGGAGTGGTGCACAGTGCGGCGAAATGTACGGAAAGAGTTAATATTTGTCTAAATGTAACTAAATGATGTAAAGAAATCAGGAATATATTTGCGATGTTATTTTACATAAAGCCTCTGCAAAGTTATTAGTGTTCAAACTCGTCTATTGACAAAATTTCCATTCATCATCATCAAGTACTGGGCCTAGTGGCGTAGGTTATCATGTCTCTCCACAACTTTCGATCTCGGCAGCTATTTATCATTTCTGTTGTTGACCTTCTGCCAAGCCATTCTCTTAAGCTGTCTGTTATTTTTTCTCTTTGCTTCCCTCTATCTCTTTGTCCCTCAATTTTTCCAGTTGTTACAATATATTCCAGTTGTTCTCTTCTCATTCTATCTATTGACCTTTCGAGCCGTAACCGGCCCATAGGGCGTAGACCAAGATACACCTTCTCCTATATGAATTTTTGTTCTAGCAGTTTTCTTTTAAAGATATTTTATCAAATCTCGCCATCTGTCTCTGTTCTGTGCAAGCAGTTCTATCTCATTGAGGGAGCCGATTCCTGCTGCTCTTGCCTCTCTCATCAATGTTCTTCTCAGTGTCTCCCTGGGTCTTCCTCTTTTTCTTTTACCTGTTGTTTCCCATATGAGGGCTTGCTTTGCTATTCGATTATTATCTCTTCTCATCACATGTCCAACGTATGACCATCGTCTTTTCTTTATTACTGAAGATATTAGTGGTTGATTGGCGATTTCTCTAATTTCCTCGTTTGTTTTGAATTCGTTCCATTCTATACCAAGTATTTTCCTTAGACATTTATTTTCGAATGCGTTCAACTTTGTTTCTATATCTCTTGTTGTTTTCCAGCTTTCACACGCATACGTAAGGGTTGATAGTACATTTGATTTGAATAGCCTAAGTTTTGTGTTTGTGCTAATGAGTTTTGATTTCCACAACTTTTCAAGGCTTCTGAAAGACATTGCTGCTTTAGCCATTCTGATTCTAATTTCTTTGCTTGTATCCCCTTCTCGATCAATGTGACTTCCAAGATAGATGAAGTGATCGATCTCTTCTACTGGTTTGTTTCCATGTATATTTTGTCACTTGTTGGAATTAAACTTTTCATGACTTTAGTCTTTTCATGATTGACCTCAAGCCCAATTTTGCTGGCTATTGATGATAGTTCATTTGTGTTTTCCTGCATCGTTTTTATCTGATTGCTGATGAGAACTATGTCATCAGCAAAGTCCAGGTCCTCCAAATGGTCTCCTTGTATCCATTCGATGCCTTTATTACCAGTGCAGCATTTCTTCATTATGAAGTCCATAACAATTCCAAATAACAAGGGCGATAAAATACATCCTTGTTTAACCCCAGTTTCTATTGGGAAACATTCGCTCAGTCCTTCCTCTGTTCGAACTGCACATGTGTAACCATCATACATGTCTTTGATAATATTTATGATTTTTGATGTAAGCCATATTGCTTCAGAATTTTCCACAAAGAATCTCTATGAATACTATCAAATGCTTTTTGAAGTCGATGAAGTTAAGTACAAAAGGTTTTTGCTTTTCAATGTGTTCCTCCAATATAAGTCGTAGAGTGAAAATGTGGTCAAGACAGCTTCTCCCTTTTCTAAACCCAGCCTGTTCTTCACGCATTACTGTATCTATTGAATCCTTTATTCTATTTAGGATGATTTTACAGAATAATTTTGAGGCAACTGACAAAAGTGTCACGCCTCTCCAATTGTTACAATCTCTAAGATTGCCCTTTTTTGGGATCTTAACAATGATTCCTTTTTCCATTTATGAGGCGTCTTCTCTGTTTTCCAAATGATGTTGAACATTTTTTGGAGATGTATTAAATTATGGCTATCAATTGCCTTGAGGATCTCAGCTGTTAACTTATCCTCTCCAGCAGCCTTGTTATTGGTCATTAGCTTTAAGGTGGTTTCTATTTCACTCAAGGTGAAGTCATCTAAATTTACATCTAATTCTGCTGCTGGTGTTTCAGCTTCAAAATCTATTAAACTGTGAGGTAGTGGACGGTTAAGAATTTCTTTGAAGTGTTCCGCCCAACGGGCTTTTATGTCTGCGCTTGTTGTTAGCATTAATCCAGATTTGTCTAGAATTGGTGTTCCACTGGATGTATAGGTGTTTGTCAGCATCTTTTGTACAGTATAAAGAGTTCTGCTGTCTCCTGTAATTGCAGCTGTCTCTGCTTTCTCTGCCAAGTTGTCTATATAAGCTCTTGTATCTCTTCTTGCCGAACTTTTCACTTTGTTGTCTAATTCTTTGTATGTTGCTTTTGCCAGAACCTTTCCAAGATTTGTCTTTACATTAGTCATGGCTCTCTTCGCTTCTCTTCTTTCTTTGATGTATTTCCATGTGGTGTCTGAGATCCAAGCTCGTTTTCCATTTTCTTCAGTCCAGCACTTGCTTCTGCTGCTGTCATTAGTATTTTGCTCTGTGAGTCCCACATTTCATTGATATCTAAGTCTATTTCACCAAGTGCTGAATAACAATTACTTAGCTCTATGTTAAACTTTTCCTTTATTGCTTCATCTTTCAGTTTATGACTATCAATTTTATGTGTAATTGACCTCTTCTGTTGGTTTCTAAATTTTAATCTTATTTTCCCAATGCACAGGTTGTGGTCACTATTAACATCAGCACCTCTGTATGCTCTTACATCTATTAATGATGATCTGAATTGTTGTTTAATACATAGGTGGTCAATTTGATTTGATGTTCTATCATCAGGAGATATCCATGTTGTTTTGTGGATATTTTTATGTGGAAATAATGTCCCACCTATAACTAAATTTTCTATTAAACATAATTCTATTAATCTTTCTCCATTCTGACTTGTTGTATTACAGCCTTCTCTCCCCATCACATGTTCCACTCCTGCGTTATCTTGTCCTACTTTGGCGTTGAAGTCTCCCATTACAATTAAAAGATCGTGTTTTGGTATTTTGTTTATAAGTTGTTGCAGTTGGTTATAAAAATCATCCTTAACTTCATCATCAGCTTCGTTAGTAGGCGCATAACATTGAATAATTGAATTTAATCTTCTCATTACATGGCCAAAAAATGATGATTGTCTCTTCCTAACATTGGAAATTAGCTCTCTTTTGCTTTGACCTCTCTCAGAACCTCTCATTACTCTTCTTAGCTGTCCATGGTATTCTCAACATTCTTCTGTAAAACCACATTTCTACAGACTCCAGTGATTTTCTTGTCTGTTGTCCTATTGTCCAAGATTCACGTCCATATGTTAAGACTGGTTCATAACTTTAATGAGTGGCATAACCTAAATTTTGCTTATGATAACAAAAATGAAAAAGCCAATCTGCTGTTTGAAAATGTTCTTTATATTAATAATAACAAATCGCTTTAAAATTAATAAATTATTTAAAATAATTTTATTGATGTAAACAACTCTGTCTGATGTTACTTTAGATATAACGAGAAACTAAGGACTTTGTGTTAAAATATGTTATTAGCGCTATACTTCTGGTTATTTGAACTAACTGGCCAAATGTTTTTTTTATATTGCTGGAGTAGAGATGGTGGTAGAAAGCACCCTAAAAATAGCACCCTTTAACCAACAAGTCTGAAAAGTTGCACATGACTGTGCTGCTATTTATGCATTTGAATTAAGGTTAGGCAATCCTTGAAACCATTGGAGCAATGGGAGCTCCACATTAGGAGCACTAAAAATAGTATTCTCGATGCACAAATGTGTGTTTACGAAAGTAGAGACATGGGGCTCTGATTTCCTAACTCAGGTTGATTTATTACCTGAGATTGACCTCTCAGAACATGTTAAAATGTTAACGTGTTAAAATGTCTATTGGTATGGTCGGCATAAGTTTGTCAGATGTTCAAGACTACTACTCAGCATTATTCACTGTGTTTTCCTTCACTGTGTTTCCGAGTGACAATCGGTTCTTTGCTGTCAGTCAACAACAGAGGAATGTTCCTGGTCACAGCAACAACAAAAAAATTTTAAACGGCCAATTTGTTTAAATTTCACAAGTTTTTTTTTTTTTTTTTGCATTATAGGATTATAGCTCACGAAATGAAAAAAAAATCCTAGATCACAGAAACAAATCCAACACTCAGAGGTCACGACACGTAGTAGTTAGGAAGCTAAACAGAGGGGGGTAATCTTTGAACATGGAAAACTATCCAATTTTAAGAATTTGGTTTTGACGCTGTAATTTAACTATGGTATCAAATCTAGGGTTAATTTATTGACAATTAATTGACAATAGCATTTTGCTCCTTGACCCAATGTTAATTAACTACAAGTCATTGTTTATGGTCAAAAAGTATAACCTTAAGTCACAATGGTGACCTGGATTATTATTTTAGCACCTAAACTGGCAGATGGAGCATGTTCAAGACGTTTCGTTTGCAATATGGTTACAACGAAAATAGAGAAGTGCTTATTTGGTCACTTAAAATTGCATAACTTTTTAATATTTGACATACAGAAATGAACGAGGTACGATTGTTTTATCGACCTAACTAGCTATTATATTTTTGTTTAAGTGTACAACTTACAGTCAAGTAAGTGCTAAGAGTAAGAGTACCTAGCAAGCTTTATAAAAATAGTTTATTATTTATTGTTTTACATTTTTTATTATTATTTTGAAATGTTACAAAAGTACCTGCACCTACACTATAACAACTAACAATTATTCAATAGCAAAAAATTCTAACTTGTGATTGATAAGTAAAAGTAAAGTCGAAGTTTATTTCGTTAATTACATGTTCCTCGGAAACTGTAAAGTGTAACTTCAGAGACTAGACTAAGACTACTTACTAGTACTCAGTACTAGAATTCACTTCAGTCCTCTGTTCAGTGAAACAAGAATTTTAAAGATTTAGAAAGTCCACAGGATTTTCAACAAAAAAATCGTAAACTTGCTCAAATACTTAAACATAAAATCTGAAAAGGATTATTCTGTCTCACCTTGCTGTATAGGAAACATCTGTTTTGTTTCCAGTTTCTCTAAATGTTTCACCAAAATATTGATATCACTTGTTCAGCCTATTGTTTCTGCTGTGTTCTGTATCAAAACATTCATGGTGGAACTTCTATTTCCGCTTCCTGCTAGGTCAATGGTCAAATTAACCTAGTACTATCCCTTTAGTCGAGACAGAGATATCTTTGTGTGTGCATGTCTGTGTTAGTCACCTCTAGTGACTCGGGCAGATGGTGCTCGTAAACCTGGAGGGCCGACCATCTAAGGGCAGAATCCCCTACAGAAAAGACAATCTGCTGCCTTGCAGGAAGATTGGGAGAATCAAAGGCTAAGGAAAGCAAACCTGAATAAAATGCTGGCTGAAATCGGATGCACTGGCGCAGAACACAGTTCAGCATTTTAACAGGTGTTCAATCAGAGTGGATCGGCAGACTCTAATTGTGATGTTCTGTCTGTGGAGGTGATCAACACACTTAACCTGACAGCTGACTTCATGTGAGAGTCTGGAATCCTACTCTGATTGAGTACTGATTGCAGAGAGAGACAGAGATAGGAGAAATGGCCATGAAACCAACGACCTGGTCTACAATTAGAAAGACAAGATGGACATATATCGGGAAATGTTAAGAAAAGCTAACAAGAGAATTTCAAAACAAGCCCGTCTATTGGAAACATCAGGATACAAAAATAAAGTGGAAGACTTAGAGTTGTTGATTGACTTGTTATATTGCCACGATCCTATCACCAAGCTGTTCAATCTATACACTGAGCAAATCTTTAAAAACATCACGGAGATGCCTGGCGTAAACATAATGGAAAGATAATCAATAATCTAAGACATGCTGATGATACTGTTCTACTAGCAGAAAATCCTAAATTACTACAACAATTGCTTAATGAAATAAACATGACTAGCAAAAAATATGGACTAGATATGAATGTCAAAAAGACTAAAATTATGATCATAAGGAAAGAAATTCTCAAGACCTACAAATAAATATCAAAGTTGAAGGAATATACATGGAGACAGTCCAGAGTCACAACTACCTGGGACATACTATAACAGTGATGAAAAATGTAAAACTGAAATAAAACAAAGGAATATGTATGTAAAAACGTAATTTGAATGCCATGAAAAGTATACTAACATCAAAACAAATAACACCAGGGCTAAAACTAAGAATAGCAAAATGTTACTTCTCTATATTCCTGGTTGGTGCAGAAACATTGACATTAGACAAGAAAACAGAACAGAAAATTGAAGCCTTTGAAATGTGGATTTATAGGAGATAAGTAGAATTGAATGGAAGAAAAGAAAACAAACGATGAAGTTTTTAAACAACTAAAAATAAAAAGAGAACTACTAAATACAATTAAGACAAGACAAATGAAATTTTTGGGGCATGTTAAAAGACACAACAGCCTACTAAAGTAATATTGGAAGGAAAAATACAAGGTAAAAGAGGCAGATGCAGACCAAGACTAACATGGACGAGTAGCATCAAGAGATGGACAAGTCAATCTATGTCAGCCTGCACCATCAAAGCAAGAAACAGAGTAGAATGGCGATCCTTGGTAGCCAACCTTCGTTGCGGAGAAGGCATACGATGATGATGATTCCAAGTCCAGCTTGTTGCAGGGGCTACTGAGTTAAGTGCTCTGTGCACACGTGAGCTGTGTGTTTCATCCGTTTTGATCATGTTCGATATTCCAATTATTTACGATGAATGATGATATCGTATGATGGAGAACAGATGGCCGTGTTCACTTTCTGTGCGGTTTCGCCTTATGTCATTTGACGTGTGCTGAGACTTCTATGATGGGGACTACAGCTACCTTTCTTGTTTGGGAGATGAGTTAGTAATTCGGATTATTCCACGGCACAGGCGGTTGAGCAATATATAGATTTTAATTCGTTTTCTGTGATGCCGGGGACATCCATAACCATAACTATAAAAAGGAAGACATAGTCTTAGGTTGAATGTATTGTGCCTCCCCAAAAAGAAGGCAAAACTACCAAGACATAAACAATACAGTTATTTGTATGTGTGGTTTTTTCCCTCTTTTCTACGTGTTGACGTTATTCAAAAAATATAGAAATGAAAACATACTTAAACGGGCAACAGCAAAATTCTATCCAATTTGTTTGTTGTTTTTTTATGACCGATAAGTAGGTTGTGGAAATGACCCATCACGTGTCAGACAGGTTGTAGCAAGCGATCATTTCCTTTGACAACTCTCTGTACCCGTCTCATTCTGTTGTTGACTGTTTACCGTGTCACCACACCAATCTAACTTTATTTTCTTTCATTGTCGTCCGAGATATCTCTTTTCATGTATTTTGCCAGTTGTATTCCAATGTTCCTTTTCTCATAAGAATGTGGAGGGTTCACTGAGAGTAAAAAAAAAAAAAAGAATGAGAAATGTCTTTACCGCAGCAATGCAATTATTTTGCCGGTTCCTATCTCATGATGTGCCCGCGAAATGTTGATTGTTTATATATATATATATATATATTTAGGGACTTTCTTTTTGTATTGGCCTCTTTGGGAATTAATCATTTGTCTTTATATATATATATATATATATATATATATATATTAGCCTGTCAGAGGATATCTCGACACTCTTATTAGAAACCAATCTCTGTGGCCTGTAATCATATTTTCAGTTGTTTGTCTGCTGCACTCGGCCCTCTAATAAATGGTACATACATGTTTAACGAGAAGCTAGGGCGGCACCGCGAGATGCTGATGACATCACTCAAGAACGCGCAGTTGGTCACCAGTACCATATACGGTGCATCTCGTGATCAGGATCGTATGTTTACTTTATAGCAGAATTGAATATCATAGACATAGCTCTCCTATCACACAGCCATCAACTTGGAAAGTGTTTATTGAAGACCTGTGCTCCACAGGGAGCTGAAAGGTAGAAGAAGATTATAATTGTATATATATATATATATATATATATATATATATATATATATATATATATATATATATACAATGTCCATTCGACAATTTTATGTCGCCCAGAATTCACAGGTCAGATATAGGACTATCACATTTTTTTTTTCGTTAAGTTTTATGGAATTTGGAGTTCCAGTTTTTGCTAGGAAAAATAATACGATCCTCTCTATGTTTTATAATTATCGGCAAACTTTCTACAGTTTTTTTTTTTCGATTACATTTTGAAATTAACTAGAATTCTCAAAATGTATTTGAAGTCCATATAAACTCTTGTCATGTTATACTATAATTTCGCGTAAAAAAATTGTTATACCCCCCACCCCCCCCAACCCCCCCCCCTTTTTTTTTTACAAATCTGAAACAAGTGCAACGCGTCAAATACTTGGGCACAATAATAACATCAGATGAAAGATGTACCACAGAATACAAGCAGAATAGCTTAGGCCAAAATAACATTTCAGAAAATGAAAAACTTTTATGCAACAAGTCTATGTTAATAGAAGTGAGAAGAGAGATCTTCTTCTTTTCTTCCTCATCTGCCTTTCAGCGTCGAGGGAGATATAATTTGCGGTCTTTTGCTCTTCTGTTCGCCTCTGCTGCTGTTATGTTTCTAGTGCTTTTAATATTCCATCGACCCATCTTTTCGTGGTCGACCCTTGGGTCTGGTGTTCTCACAACTTTTGTTGAAAGCTCGTTGTGTTGTGTTTGTTCTTTCTGCCTTGTCACGTGGCCAAACCATTTTATCTGTTGTTTCCTTATATATTCTATGGCGGGGGCTATTCCTAGCTTTTTTCTCAGTTCTTCATTTCTGATCTTATCTCTCAGACTGTTTCCTGTCATTCGTCTAACACATTTCATCTCTGTAGAGGTTATTTTTCTTATTATTCTTGCATCTAGGGTCCAGGTCTGGCATTGGTAGCACAACGTTGGGATGAAGATTGTATTGTATAGTGCTCGTTTTGCCTCCAGAGTTATTTCTTTGTTGGACAATAGTGGTGATAACTGTCCGATGATTTGACAAGCTTTGTTGCATCTTGATTCTATCTCTGCCGTTTGAGAATTATCGTTTGTCATTAGACTTCCTAGGTATTTGAATTCCTCTACTTGTTTTAGTTGTCTGCATTCTATAGTTGTGTTGATGTTCTGTTTATTTTTGGCGACGTTCATGACTTCTGTTTTGTTGATGTTGATTTTCATGTTGTATTTTGTGTCTGAGATGTTGAGTTTGTGTAACTGTTCATGTAGGTCTTCTATTGTTTCGTGTATTAGTGCCTGATCGTCTGCAAATAGAAGCTCGTTGATCTCCTCTGTCTCTGATGGGTTGGCTAGCTTGGATATATGGTCCATGTATGTAATAAACAGTAGGGGGGATAGTACGCACCCCTGTCTTACGCATGATTTAACTTCGAAGTGGTCTGTGTAGCCTGCTGCTGTTCTGATCCTGCAGTGCTGTTGACGTAGAGGCTTTTAATAATGTTGGTTAGATGTTGGCTTACTCCAACAGAGTAAGAAAGAGAGTTCATCGGTGCTATATAGAGCCAATTCTGACCTATGGAAGTGAATCATGGACAGTAGATAAAGAAATGTAAAGACGATGGGAGGTCACAGTGATGTAATTTATCAGAAGAATGTTGAAAGTTCCTGGACAGCTAAAAAGACCAATGAGGTAGTTCTCAAAGAGGCCAACACAAAAGGGAGCTCCAAAATAACATCAGAAGGGAATAATCAACATTTTTGTGGCACATTATGATAAGAGGAAAGTTGGAATACTTGGTACAGTTACTTGGAGAAATCCAGGAAAGAGAGATCGCGAACGATAAAGAGAGAAGATATTATTGAGAGTTTGGTGTCATGGAAAACAGTCAACAACAGAACTGATACGATGCGCTGTGGGTAGAAGATTATGGAAGCCATGATCGCCTACGCCAAGAGGTATGGCACATGATGATGATATTCCCTTGGAACTTTTTGCCAAAACCGAGACGAACTATATCTCCAACAAATTATTGAGCCTTGCAGTACCGCCACGACCGGAAGCGTTTCCTACTTCCTTTTTACTGTTCGGTCCTGCCATGAGGTACATGTTCACGTTGGAGATTTTTATTTTATTAAATTTTGTCAAAAATTGGCTTACAAATTAACAGTTATATGACTAATTTTAACTGACTTTAATTCGTCTTTAGGTAATTTATTTTAGAAAGCATAGCAAATGTTGTTTTATAACAAATTATGTTTTCATTTTAAAACGTGGAGATGTAATATGTTGAGTTAGAATAAGAATAGATTGACTGGAGCAGGAGTGTTGGTTGAATCACTCTTGTAAAGTTAATGTTCAATGTTCCAATCCAGCTCGTTAAAGGGGAATTATTTATTTATATTGGAATTAAAAATAATTCTACTTATTTACAGATTACTACATTTAATAATTATATAATATTCATTTCAATTCATTATGATTAATTATCTGAATTTTTTGTTTGAATTTGGAACGAAAAATTAATAGATAAACTAACTTCTAAGAGTGTTAACTGTTAGTATTACAATAAATATTATATTTTAAATACTTTTGTATTATTAACTATTAATTAGTGTCAAAATTTATTTGGCCATGGTGATGGTCTTCTTAGTTCTGAACCTCTGCCACATGTGACACTCACACTACTGTGACTACTGTAGATGACATTTTTTATTTCAAATTTTATTTGAGATTTACCAGAAAACTTGCAATCAGTTTTATTGTGCTAAATCTTGACTAAATTAAACTTTTATTCACACAGTACACTGCGTCTTCAGAAGCGCCTTGCTGCCAAGGTGCTGAAATGTGGGAAAACAAAATTTGGCTGGATCCTAATGAGACAAATGAGATTGCCAACGCCAATTCTCGTAAGTTTAGTTGCTAAGAATTTAGTTGTTTTTGCACTCTTACTGTTACAGTTTGAAGGGATGCTACTAGAACTAAAATTATTGTCTGGTTTGATTACATGGTAAGAACAATAAGTAGGGACTTCGATAAATTGAAAATGGTAACTTCAGGGAGCTATGAGTAGCCAATGATTTTTTTTCTACATCGCCGCCATTTTCGAAATTGGCTAAGGGACACGCACTTTAACGCATTTCCCGGATGACACATGACTTGTGTTACTATTTATATATGTTAGGTGAAAGGTCAGGAAATACCCTACAGTTTGGTGAAAGAATTATTGAAATACACGTAGCCGTTTTCAAGATATTAGTTATTGAATGCATTATTTGAACAATTTTACTGATTTTCTCCATATTAAAACAGTAAATTTATTTATATCCATGACAAAACACAGATTTTTAAATTCAGCATCCATTTAAATATAAGCATGCATACATTTTAAAGCGATCTGAATTTCATTGCACGTCCAAATAATAATTTAAAGGGAGCATCTCCATGGGTAGAAATCACGTCACCCCCCATATTTGATAGTCAAAATCTCATGTCTCAGAATAGCTTTGCTTTTTTTAACATTTTTTTTATTACTTAACTAACCATAAAAACAATAGTTTGTCAATTCATTTACCATTGGATATGTGTGTGAAATTTGAAAGTGATCACAGGAAGGTCATGGAAGTCTTAATAAATTATTAAATGGCAGGGACTATTCCCTTTATAAACCATTGTGCCATCATAATCAGCCAACTCTCAAATTTTCCAGGCATGGACAACTATCCAAACGGGTCCAATGATATTTTCTTCTATGTTCCTCTTATTCAATTTAAGTCAAAATTAATTCATTTAAAAATAATAACTTTTTTCTAATTGTCGTACAGCCATAATTAAGGTATCATTGTTTAGCTTACATCAAGGGCTATCTAGCTAGCTTGTTTTAAATCACAACAGATTATTTCGAAATTTTTATCAAAGTACCTACAATAAGCACTGCTCTTGACATGTCATGTAGTTGTAGGTACATCGGAAATTCGGAAATCAATCGACGCCGTTTCCGGAAGTAGCGGTCACTAACTAAATGATCCAAATTGTACATCGTTTCCCGACGATCTTTCGGCAAGTTATTTTACAAACTTAAGTTGTTTTCTAACAATGAGAGATCAATACACCTATTTATAAAATCAGATGTGGTCGAAAACGATTGCATTTTGTTTTACAATGGACTTTTCAGCTTCATACAACAGTTCTTCATATTTTCTATCAAAATAAGGAAAGTTGCAGTTAAAAAACATGGATATTTAGATTCAGCATCCATTTTGACAAAAGTGTGTGAAATTTCAAAATGATAATGTAGTAGGATAATACGGCAATCACGGAAATTGATTATCATGCTTACTCCCATTAAAGCATGGGCCATCTGTGACTATGTCCATTTTTGAACTTTAAGTCACCGTAAAATAAATGATAAGTTTGGCTAAAATAATAAAGATAACCTGATTCTACGACCACTTACTTACATATTTGTGGGAAGTTTTACCTTGATCTGTCATCCCCGTTTGAAATTATCGGCATTTGAACGACCACACCGTTATCGGAAATGTTCATTGTTTGGGCTTTTTCAACATCACCAAGTGCCTCTTAGTGATTATAATTAGTTACAGATCTTCAGAAATATAGTATTTTCATTTTCCTATTATATAATATATTCCCAACTTATTAAACAAGAGTTTTACAGTACAAAAGTTACCAGTGCATAGCTTGTCAAACTGACTAATATTCATTTTATACATAAGTGCAAATTATTAAAGCAGTTTGTAAAGAGAGGCACTAAGAAATAAAAAAAATGGAAGAGACCACATGGTTTTGAAATTATAGTTGGTGTAGTTACCATAGTAAAAAACAAAATATTTAATATAATACCAAGATAGCCCTTGACACGAGCACAAAAAAGATACTTCATTTACGCCTATATGTAAATTAATAAAAATTTAAGTAATTAATTTTAAGTATCATCTCCTGTGTGTTACCGGGCTTTATTATGATGGAAGTAAAGAATAGTGACACTGTGACCTTCAGGCAGGTCGTAAGAGGCAACTAAGGAGGTTGATCTATGGCTTGACAAGCTGTCGTGTCATTGTAAAAAGTGTTGTTATGGAAACAGCACCACATATTTTAGAGCAGTGATCTCTGCAATATGTGCCACTTTGGCACACAAGGTTTCTGTTTTTTTTTGAGATTGTGATTCTGCCCTATGTGCCATCTTCGGCTCGAAAGGAAAATAGATAGATAGATAACGATGCTAGTAAAAATGTTAGTTCAAATGCACCTTTTGGATATTTTTACAGCCTAAACTAACAGATCAGTTGCCAAAATAATAAGCGAGCCAAATCTAGGTCAGCAACACTCTAAGCTTACGCAGTTACTTATGGTAATAAATCATTTAAACTTTATGGCCGTTTGCATTTGATCATGAGAGGTCAGCGTCCACAAATAAAATTCCAATAACGAAGCTCCTAGCTTTAACATAGCTTTCAAATAGCACCAGCAGTGTGGATTAATGAATGATTAATCATATATCCAAATCAATGACTTTTTTGGATATATTTTAAAAAAATAATTTTTCAGTAAAAAAAAAAATCTTAATAAATAAACCAAAAATGTTCTTTTCCAAAACATAAAATTGAAGCTTCAAATGTATGTAGAATTTTATATAAAAATATATGAAATATAGAAAAAACTAGAAGCCTGATAAATGGTGTTGATAAGAACATGATTTTCACTTAGAACGGTCACTTCAAAACAAATATAACTATTATTCTTTGACTCCGTCATAGACAGCAACAAAAAAGGAAATTGTGGGATATATGCTATTATTTGATATTGTGGTTTTTTAGTTATTAATGTAATTTATAAAGCTATAATTCCCTTTTAATATTTGTTGTATTCTCATTTTTAGGTCAGAACATAAGGAAGCTTGTGAAAGATGGTTTGATTATTCGCAAGCCAGTGAAGATCCATTCCCGAGCCCGTGTCCGAAAAAATGTTGAAGGCTCGTCGTAAAGGTCGTCACATGGGACATGGAAAGAGAAAAGGTATTATCGATGTACTGTTTATGTTTATGACAAAATCGTTTCTCAAATATTGAGAGCATCTATATAGTGCTGTATGGGGTCCAAGATGCCCACCAGCAAATGAGAGGATCAGCGATCAACTGATCATACCTGCTCCACCTCCCAGTGATAAAAAAAGCAAGTAATGAGCCCGTCACACCAATTGGCATATAAAAATGTGGTATTAATACCCATCATTTTTATAGACCTTCGGCACATGATTTTTGGGGTAATGTGGTCGGTGTTATGCCCACGCCTCTTACTTTCCCAGAAAAAATCTGGTACCCATTTAAGGCTGCATGGACCTGGAAGCTGTTGGTTAGGATTAAACCTGACTTCTTTGTAACCCAGTTCACTAACCACTGAGCTTCCAATCTCCAGTGGTGCCTCTTAAAATAGTCTAACCAGTTTGGCCAAGTGAATAAGGATCGAAGAGGGAAGGGAACTTAATACTTGAGCACAACTCTTTCCCTTCTCGATTGTTTTGTTAGTTTGACTTGAATATCCAACTTAGATTTATGGACTACCCAGTGTCTTTTTAAATAAAATTATTTTTAAATCAATAAAGAAGGAATATTACAGATTGAATTAATATTTGTGTGACATAAATCTGTTGGATAAGTATTTAAAAAGTAAATAATTAAAATGAAAGTAGAGAAATTTAAAATGTTGCTCACCAAATAATAAATCCTGAAACCTCTTCAAGAAAATAAAGTGCATATTTAATTCCAATTATATTTTTTATATTCATGTTTTTACTAGATGAATAAACACTCAGAATATTACAATTAATATAATAGTGAAATTGATATTTTGTGTTGACACATGCAAAAATGTGTATAACAGCATATCAGGCTCATACTTTATTAGTGTCTCATTAGCGACTTTAATAGTCCAAAAAATAAGCTAACAGACTCCGAAAAATATGGGGCTAACACTAGTTTCAGATATGACAACTGATTGGTAACAGGTTCTCCAGATTTATATTGGGTCATTTATTGTTGTATTTGATATTTAATTAATTATTTTTCAGACTATTGTCAAAATACATCTGTGTAACTCATTTGTGTGAATTCCTTAAATCTTAAATATGTATATATTTTCCCACAGGTACCGCCAATGCTCGTATGCCAGTGAAAATTCTTTGGATCAGACGCATGAGGGTTCTGCGCAGACTGTTGAGGAAGTACAGAGAGGCCAAGAAGATGACAAGCACCTGTAAGTGGTGATAGCAAATGGTCATTTCTTTCTCTAAACATTCATGAACTTGTTGGTGATAATTAAGGATGACACTATATTTCAAGTACCATGCCTTCTGGCATAGGTGATCATGTCTCTCCACAACTTTCAATCTCAACAGTTATTTATTATTTCTGTGTTAACTTCTGCCAAGCTATTCTCTAAGCTGTTGGTAAAGCAAGCCTCAAATGGGCAACATAGGCAAAAGAATGAGAGGCCAACCTAGAGGAAAGACTAAGGATAATACTGACACAAGTATTCAGCCATACTCTATCCAACAGATACTTGTCTTAATAAGGTAAATACAGAATACCATGATTCTTATGATTCCTGAGTTGTTTGTCCCATGCTATAGTCATGAGTACACATGTGAAAGACATTGCTAATGACAGCAATCTTTTTTTAGGTTGCTAGTTAGCCGTTTGCTCTAACGCAGAATTAACACAGTTTACCGAATCGCCATCTCATCTATTTTATTCACTTTTCATCAGTATTATTAGTTTATCAAGCAGTCTATTATTCCACCCTCGGAAATGTTCTCCACTATCCCAACTCAACTTTGAGTCTAAATTGTCAGCTAAAATCTTGTCTCAAAGTCAAGACTCTTAACTTTATGGCCACTAGATTTTACTGTGAAAGAATAGTGGTACATGTACCCAAAAAATCGTAATGCAATAGGACTTTTTTCTTGACCTTTTAACCACGATACCCTATTCTTAATTAATGATCTTGGGTTGTACTACCCTTTTAAATTCACATGCAACAAATTCCTATTTGATCCTGTTAGTCTATTTTTAGCATCTTTTAATGAAAGATCTCTTAATTTTTGTTCACATCTCTTTTCTATGAATGAGTTTGTTTTTTTATTCTGTCAGGTACCATGAGCTGTACATGAAGTGCAAGGGTAATGGCTTCAAGAACACGCGAGTTCTCATGGAATTTATCCACAAGAGGAAGGCAGAGAAGTCCAGATCTAAGATCCTTAGGCAAGTAGTGTGAAATATTATGTGTTGTTATCTAAAAGTTTTCACATCTTCACCCATCGCCACACACAGTTATTATTTCTTTTTTATTGACATTATCTGCTGTCTTCTAGCATTCTAGTGGCTTAAAATGTAGGAATGTGAAATATATTGAGCCTCAGCACTTAATGTGCACAGTTTTCTGTATTTACTTTATAGATTCATCATTGAAACTGTTAGGAATTTTTTTCTTAGCATTAAAATTATTGACCATACTATATTGTGTCCCCCATATAACTGACCTCCATTTTCTATTTCAGTGACCAGGCTGAGGCTCGTAGACAGAAAGTTAAAGAGGCTCGCCGCAGACGTGAAGAACGCATAGCCCAGAAGAGAGAGGAGCTCTTAAAAAACATCGAGGAGCCCAAGAAATAATTGAATAAACCAGTCGACATTCTTTACGTTTGTTGTACATATTTTCTGTTGTCATTTTGTTCCAGTGTTTGCTTCTCATCCAACCTCTTGCACAAACCCATTATATGGAAGGACCTCTTCACCTACAACCATGCTGCCCCCCAGCTATCAAGCTTGAGAAGGGCAGGTCTGAACTATGTTGAAATTAATAGGATGATGTAGACACAGGAAACTGTCCGTCAAAGTTCGTTCGCTTTCGTCAGCTTGACCTCTGACGAAGTCCCACCCACTCAATTTTTGTGGGACTGAATTTGGCGTGTAAAGTCTGTTTTATCCCATTACCGGATGCCCCTCGCCATGCAGGCAGATTTACTCCGACTTCAGAGGTACAAATTTTTAGGGAATAGTAAGACCCAGGTGTCCGCGCCAGGGTACGAACCCCGGCTGTTGCCGTGGTAAGCCAAACCGCCTATTGATTGCGCTAACCGGACACCCAACGTCAAAGTTCAAAAAAGGCATTCTGCTTAGCAATTTTCAGGGACAGATTGCACATTCATGTAGGAT